>CAAAJI010000044.1:230440-243669 GCA_900642245.1 Fragilaria radians
AAGGTAGGTCAGTATGTCAACAAATCTCATGTATTTTACTATGGTCTTCTACTTGCATGATGCTCTTAGCTTGCAGCCTGATACTTTTGTCATGCTATTCCCAAAAAGATATTCAAGGCTTGAATTGTCATTCTTGCTAGGCCTTGCGTTTGAGTCATAGGTGTAGCAAAGAACCATCAAATATTCCAGCATAACATATTGCATTTTACTGATTCTTTACCATTTTAAGCATGTGTATTTCAATGCAAATGTTTTTTCAGTCATACTTGATTGTTCACTGAATTATGCATGAGACATGCAGATTTATTGCTATTTTCAGCCAGGTTTATAAGGCACATCCTCTTATGACCACACGAAAAATAGGTTGATCATTCTGGCTGTTGTGATTGATCAGCCATTTACTAGGCTCATAGGTAGCATGCTTAAAGGCCAAGTCTCGAACTTGTTTGCCGTATTTCCTTGTCGTAAAGACTAGTCAAAGCAAATCGACAAAAAACACTAAGTAGTTGAACTAAAGATACAAAATCATGTAACTTTCCAAAAGTGGTATTCTCGTAATATTATTCATCTATGCTTGACCTGAAGGGGGAATAGATTAAGCTTCCCACATTCACTAAGTCAAATAGTGAACGAAAAGAAATATCGATAGACAGCTACACCTTACGATACTCTTCACCAAGCTGTATTTCAGCAACGAGATCAAGGTACTCTAGAAGCTGTTTTTTCTGTTCCTTATTAAGTGGTGGCAACCTCTGCTGGCGATCTTTCTCCGACCATTTAGCAAACTCCTTAGACTGCTCCCAATGTTTCTTCGCATCTAAATGCCGTTTAGTCATAGTGTCTACTAATAACCCTCTTGAAAAGTTAAAATACAAATACTTTCCCTTGGATTAGTTTGGGTGGCGTTTGGAAAATCAGTCAAAAAGGATTTCTCACCTCGAAGATGCTTCCTGCAACAAGAATTGAACCGGCAACGGTATACAACCTTTTCTGACTCTGACTTAGGTTACCTCTCCAACTAAACATTCAGACAAGTATCTCTTCAGTTAAATGATACGAAGACTGAAAGTCATATCTTTGCCCAGATTTTAGGTTCAAAGTCTCTGCGCAGAATTGAGTACATTTCAATGCAGTCTTGAGAATTTCGATAAACAAAGAATTGGCCTTTTTGGCCGTTCAATCTCATACGTAGACATGTATTCCTACTCGTATTGTCAAATTTTGCAAAAGTTCTTTGGATCCAATCGACTAAATACACTACGGCTAAAGGATATACAGGAAGAAATTTCCATAGGAAATGCAAAATCGCGATGTTTTTTTTTATTCTTTTCTCTCACCTTCCAAGTAACATATATTTCCTAATCTACCTAAATAATCAATTATTCCCAATCCATATCAACCTCCAACGCAAAGAATGATAATTCTTTGCGAGAAAATGAAATATCTCATTAGTTAGAGGTTATATGAGAATTACACTCATATTTTCTTCACTCTTTACATCAGCAAATATGATTTTTTTCGCTGCTATTCCTTCTTATTCACAATGATATACAATTTCATTAGCCTCAAATGAGATTTTGAAGCATGAAGGGTTAAGATTTACAAGATTTCGGGTTTCGATAGTTTGAGGAAGTTGTCCAAGAAATAAAATGATAAAGTAGTGTCCATTAGAGTTCAAGGTATCAAAACCCTTTAGTACTGCAGGTCAGTTTACCAAAAAAGACACACCTAAGAGAATTCTTTGCACATCTGCAGGTATATACATCATTCCAAATTCCCCTACTGAAGTAGTATTTACCATGATGGGAATCAACTAACACGTTAGATGCCTCTGTTAAATGCCTTTGTTCAATGCAGGCAATTTCCTCTTCCCTAAATTCATCAGTAGAATCAGAATTCCTCATCCCTTTTGTGATGTGATTTAAGTATGATTTTTTGGTTCATCGCCTCCGCCATTTAATCGAAAAGACAAGCTATTGAGATGAGGGACAAACCAATGCTCCAGGGGGTTTGAGACAATAGCTACAATCAACTATAAATATTGCATTTGCCTATGGAAAAATCTTTTTAAAAAATACAGCCATAGATCAAAAGCAAATGAATTGGGATGTTGAGGTTTTGCTTCTCAATCCAGAAATTAGCAATAAAAAATACTCAAGCGACATTATTGAATAATTATTTTTACTTCAACGCTACATGAACTATGCTATCCTCCTTCTAGCATCTCACTTCAGATATCATCCAGATCAGAAATTTGAAAATTGATGAGGTTTACCTTGTTAACCTCAATAAAATCCATACTCTCTGCCTTTCTCCCGAGTAAATGCAAAAGGACATGCTAGAATGATGTCTCTTTTTCAATCACTGAAGTTGATGGCTAGTAGTAAATTGCGCGTTGATCATTAGTTGAGTGATGATGATTAGTTGCATAAGAATGAGAATGGTGATGAAAACGCAGTTCAAGTGTAGACGTTTTAATCTTAGTATAAGCTCTAACGTAGTACACTCAATGTTGCGTGAATAGAGTTCTATCATGTTCAAACCTTTGGTTATATAGTTTTCTCAAGGAAAAAGTAAATTTTGCAGCATCCACGCCATCACCCTACTGAAAAAGTTTACTTTGGTTTTTCTGGTGGATTTGAGTGTAGCTGCACTCATCAGCTACTGTTTGACAAAATTCGACTAGGTATCAATGATATTCAGCTTTATTTCTTCTTGAGCTAGTCTTTTGCTTTCTAATTTGTAGTTGGGATGTGGGAGAGACGCTCATACTCACGGATTCAAATCTATCTGGAGCTGATGATGACTTAATGATGAAATTAAACTTGAAAAGAACTCAGTTCAAGTCAAGCTTTCTGGCTTTAGCCGTTGCTTTCGGCTTTATCCCTTTGAATTCTATTTTGACTTGAATTGGAGTTCGGAACAGTGGCAAACTCCGAGTTAACTGCTGTCCACAATGATTTCTGGATGTTATTTGATTTGATACAATCGCCTAAAAATGGATCCATGGAACACACCAACAGATACACTGCGGTGTTTCAGTTTGTCATTTGGGTCCTGGCTCCGATTTCAATTACTGTCCTAACTAAAGATCCTTGACTGGATTTTTTCATCAATTATGGCATATTTGAAGAACACATTCTCTAGCCTGAAGCCAAAAGCCCACAGAAATTATTTTTGTTTGTTTACTCTTTGTAACAATGTTAAAGGGGATAGAGGGAAACCAAATCATTTGCTTAGTACAAAATAGAGGGGGCTGTTAACGATTGCTAGTTGTATGTCATCCACAAAGTAAAGTGAAGCACCTTATGCTTTTGCCATACTTGTGTTCTGGTGCCTTTTCATAATGCTTCACTACTATGAAGTAAATTGTATGTAAATTTAACACGGAACCTATGAGTTATAACATAACGCTTATTTTCACAGGAGAAAGGATCGTTCTGGTGGTGTTTATGGATCAGCCTTTGGGCAGGCTGATATAAAACATACTTAAAGTCCAAGTGATCAACTACTTTGGCTAATTACCTTATCGTAACTATTACTCGAAGCAAAGGGACAAAAAACATTGAGTGGTTGAACTAAAGATACCATATCAAGTAACTTTCCAAAACTGACATTCTCGTAATGTTTTTCATCTGTTCTTGACCTGAAGGGACAAAATGAAGTTTCCCACACTCACTAAGTCAAAAATTCGATAGACAGCTACACCCTGCGAGATTCGTCTCCAAGCTGTACTTCAGAGACGAGATCAAGATATTGAAGAAGCTGTTTTTTCTGTTCCGCATTCAGTGGCGGCACCCTCTGTTGGCGATCATTCTCCGACCATTTAGCGAACTCCTTAGACTTTTCCCAATCCTTCTTCGCATCTATGTGCCTCTTAGTCATAGTGTCGACTATTACTCCTCTTGAAAAGTTAAAATAATAATACTTACCCTTGGATGAGTTTGGGGGGCATTTTGAAAATCAGTCGAACAGGAATTCTTACCTGGAAGATACTTCCTACAACAATAAGTGAACTGGCAACGCTATACAACCTTTTCTGACTCTGAGTAAGATTACCTTTCCAACTAAACATTGCGACAATGGAAATCCAGGATGAACGACACTTCAATCTTGATGAGTGAACATATTCAAAACTCGGAGTACATGTCAAGCTGAGTCAAGAATTCCGTTTCAGAACTTGTTACCAAGAACTGGCTGCATGGCCTACCTATACGAACTAACATACCTACTCGTAGTATTCATGATGAGTAAAACTTAGGGTTACCAGAAGTGAGCATGTTAAATTCCTTGCGCAATACAAGCGTAAATTCTTGAAAAGTTGTGAGTATCGTGTGAACTGATACTTTAAAAAAAAAGAAACTGATGTTGAAATTCATATATTAAGGTCACAAAAATAGTATTTCCCCCTTTCCAGGCAATACTTCTTCTTGAGTAAGACCACTAGACATTAGTGTCACGTGAGAGTACATTAGAGCAGCACATAGAAATAGAAATCAGTTCTAGACTTCAACTTGATATTGTCTTTGCTCGAATTTGACCCTCAGGGTTATTTTTAAGCCTTTTCAACACACATTCCTAAGACTTTTGTCATTTTTATTTGTTTGAAAGCATTGTTCCAAATTTCTAGTTGTCCGTATGTTTTTCTTCATGTTCAAGATATAATGTATTCTAGAAATCACAACTCTCACGTGCCTCCTATATGGAGGAACTTCAGGAGCTATCGTTCTGCTTTCGTGTAGGAAATTCGTTATTAAATATAATCGGAATAGTGGGAAATTTTTTACTTTCAAATAATGAAAAATAGGTTTAGTCTATGGAACAAGATTTTGCTTATCAAGTTGTTGAGCACTTGACTTACCTGGATTGAGCTGAGGAACCTCATCACATCAAACCACTCAAGCTACTCGGGTCAATTCATCTGGACATATTACATTGAGTTGTCAACGCTTCTTGTTTTGAGCTGTCTGAATGAAACTACATCAAGGTTCCAACGTCATCTGGACTGAATTACGGCATCTTCCCTGGATTTGTCATAGATTAACTACCTCCTTTCCCATATCTCATGCTTCGCTGTTGAACTCTGCAATAATTTATCTACAAGCCCTCCCTTCAACCGTGCACGTAGGTAGTGGACATTTAAAATTCTTGTCAATGATTTATTGTCCTTCATTTTGAGATCAAATGTGACTCTTTACAATTCTATTGTCTTCCGTACAGATCACTTACCTGGATTTTTCATATACAATTGAACTCTGCAATGGTGTATCTACGCACCAACCCTTCAACTGTGCACAAAGGTAGTGAATTTTTAACATTCATTTTGAGACATGATGTGACACTGTGATGGTATTTTGAATTTCTGTAATAGATTCACGTTCACAACAACCGTATAGATGGGGTTATGCAAAAATTGTACATACTTTACATGGATTTCTTGAAAAAAGTGTCAATTTGTGCTTACTTACTTACTAAACATTAAAAATGAGCCACTTATTTCTTGTTTCAATCATTATACTCGTATTTCCATATCGATACATTCTTGGTATTCCAAGTAATAACAACCTTTTGTCAAAATCGACAACGAATTCGAATATGAGCGACGAGACCGAACCTTACCAAGGTATTAAGTATGTATACTTTTATATAAACTTCTCCATGAGATTATGAATCAACATGAGTTTTGAATTTTTCTCATCCTAATATATATATCCCTCGTTTCTCTCTCCACCCTCCCTGGTATATCTGGTAAATCTTTCTCTATGCATTCCGCCATCATGTTTCTTGTTTTGAATTTTTAAGTGGCCTTGATCTTATCATCGATGGTTGGTTTCATGAACGTGGAGCATTATGGCCTGGTCAGGCAATGTCTCTGAAGGTGAATAAGGTATTGGATCATCGTCGATCCCTTTATCAAGATATTTTAGTCGTGGAGACTGAAAGTCACGGCAATGTCCTCATATTAGATGGTGTGATTCAAGTAACAAATCGTGACGAATTCTCCTATCAGGAAATGATTTCTCATATTCCTTTGTATGCTCACCCGAATCCAAAGAAGGTTTTGGTAATTGGAGGTGGTGATGGTGGTGTCTTGCGAGAAATTGCACGTCATCCTGGAGTCGAGCAAATTGTTTTGTGTGAAATTGATCAGGGAGTTATTGATGTATCGAAGGAATATCTCCCCGAACTTGCCAAGGGATATGACGATCCTCGTGTACAGGTTCATGTTATGGACGGTGCACTGTTCATGGAACAGAATCAAGAATCCTTTGATGTCATCATTACCGATTCATCAGACCCCATTGGACCAGCATCTGTTCTCTTTGAGACTCCCTTCTTTGCAGCGATGCATCGGTGTTTGCGTGATGGGGGTATTGTCTGCACTCAGGGAGAATGTCTCTGGTTGCATGTAGATTTGATTCGTCCTCTCCTCCGAAGCATTTCCCAAATTTATACGGATGTTGGGTATGCGTATACTACTATCCCTACCTACCCCTCGGGTCAAATTGGATTTGTAGTAGCGACCAAAGGTAGAGGACCGTGCAATGTCCCTGCCAGATCTCCATCCGATGAAGTGCAAAAGGAGCTTCGTTATTACACACCTGAACTACACTCGGCAGCATTCGTCCTACCGGCCTTTGCCAAGCGTGCCATTTTTGGCGACGAGTGAAAGAAGGATTTGTTCGAATATATGAGCATAGGAACTAGATATCAACATACGGGAAACATTAAATATTAATTAATTAGTGCGTACTACTGATCTCAGTAACTTTTCCTAATTTCTCTATCAATCGTTGAGATGCAGCTGTGATATCCTCTTCCGATCGACAAGCAGCGAATCTAAGGTAGTAACCTGGATTTGGTCTACTCGTGAAAGCATCGGCGGGAACACATGCAACGCCCACATGTTGCAACATGTACATGGCGGCTTCCTCGGGAGAAGGTGGGTTTCTAACAATTCCATCCTTATTTTGCTCACTGTTGGTACTCTTCCAGAGTCGAACGTTTGAATAATCTGCCAAGAGATAATACGCTCCCTCCGGATTCGCCACACGGAACCCAACTACTTGTAACGCGTCTCGCAAAATTTGTATTCGTCGTTGATACCTTTGTCGAACTTGAACGACAAAGTAATCTCGGGGTAAGGATAGGTATGTCCTTGCGGCCAATTGCATTGGATGGGGACTCATCACAACCATTTGGTCATGGACTGCGCGGTAGCGAGGTGTTGCCGTTGTTGGATGGAGACACCATCCCACTCTCCATCCAGTAGCTGACACAGCCTTCCCAATAGAATTACATACGTAGACTCGATCACGGATCTGAGGAAATTCGTGGGGTAGGACATAGTGTTGTAAATCATCTGGGTGGATCATGTGTTCGTATATTTCATCCGTAATGATGGAGACGTCGAATTCGATACACCAGTTGACAATTTCCGTCAATTCCTCATAGCGTAAGACCTTACCAGTTGGATTATGAGGAGTGTTCAAGAGGAGAATTTTAGCCTGAGACAATGCGTTTCGAAGCTCATTTCGATCGTACGTCCATTGTGCTGAAGGTGATTTGGAGGAAGTATTTGATTCATCGAATTCTTTGGTATCTGAATTGAATACTTCTCGTAGAGAGACAAATATCGGATCCAAATAAAAGATACCACACTGATTGGGATATAATTCATGAAAGGGTTCAAGGATAACAACTTTATCCCCGGGAGATCCAATGGTTCGAAGTGCTGATGCCACGGCCTCTGTAGCCCCTAGAGTAATTGTAACGTCCAGAGAGGCTTCGAGGGTATCGAAATTGTATAATAGCTTATAGTAGGAACGTACGGCATCATGCAAATCCGGACGTCCCATAGGAGGAGAATACTGATTGGATATATCCGCCCGTTTTGGATCCATAAGCATCAATTCTCCAAGGGTTTTTTCCCATATACTACTATTCTTATTCTGTGAATCCGTGTCAAGTCTTTCATTAGATAAGCACTCATTATCATTCTTAGGAAGAGATTCCTTGACAATTTCTTGAGGATCACTTTCACAATTGTCGACAATCAAGGTGTCATCACCCGTCAAAACAGCATATGCCAAAGCTGCACGAACCGCATGAGGCGGAGATTCATTGGGGTACCCCTGACTTAAGTTAATCGCATCATATTCATAAGCCAATCGAGTCATCCGACGAATAATAGATTCGGATATCATCGTCGAAAGTCACAGGAACGAAATTCCTCTGCAGTCGTTTGATTACGAAATTTTGCTCATGGAAAGGAAAGTTGGGAGGGTAGGGGGTGGGGTCAAGTATTTTTAAATTTTTCACCATCTGTATGAAGTCCATAAAAGCCGTGACAGAGGAATTTTCCAATTGCACAATATTCTTTAAGCAACTTGGTTGCAAGTCAGACAACAAGCATACAAGTGGCAGATTAAGAAGCAATACGGTCTTTAGAATTACAAAGATGATCTTCCCAACCTTTGGATTCCATCTACATTCAAGGAGGAGACAGTTAAGAACCATTTTCTCACAATTTATTGGAAATAGTGATCCCAACATGGCTAAATATCAGATAGTATGCATCATCTAATAAGGCATCAAATAGTTCCATGTTTGGAATACCATTTTTGATAGCTAAAATGGCAACAAATTATGGCATGATGCAATCAAAACTGAGTTGAAGCAACCTTTGAATTATCGTCCTTGAGTCAATTGATACAGGGTCATTCCTAGTGGTTATCAGAAAATCTTTGTCTTATTACAGAGTGCAAAAATGCCTGAGAGATTCCACTCTTAGATATGATTATCTGTGTGCAGCATAGGAAAAGCAGTCAAAGGAAGGATTTATGGAAAGCAATGGTCATATGTTGACTTTTTAACTTATCTAATCAAAAGTGCACATGTTTTGTTGGAAATGCTGATCACAGAACCTTCGGAAAAGTGGTACCTCCTTTCAGAAATGCCATTCAATATGTATACAATCCTTTGGACTGTATAGGAAAATGAGCAAGCAATTCTACAGTGCAACAGTCTGGATGCACTCGGTTCTGTTTGTATGGATGGATATGGATACTGGTTTTGATTGACATTTTCTAGGGGGGCATATTCACAAACGATTGCAATACTAAATAAAATTGGACTCATGTACCTTTAGATTCGAATTAGATCTATACTACAAAGAGTTGTATTCATGTTTGTAACGATATCCATTCTAATTCAAATGAGATCATTCAGTGCAAATGGATTTATACAAAGACAGCAATGACAAAGGAATGTAAATGGATTCGCTTGTAGTTGGACAAAAGTGCATTGAAACTGAATCTTAGACCAACATTCTTCCTTTCCTCAAGAAGTATTCACAACAAACCATGTACAACTTTCTTACCTGCTGCATCCTTTTTTACAAAAGATGTTCCTAGAAAATTTAAACCATTTCCATTAGATTATCATCAAGAATTGACAGTACGAGTTGACAATCTAAATAATTTGGGCGTGGATGTGTTAAATATTGTGATATTAGTGACGTAAGAATGACCATTAACCCTAGAATTTCTTGAAGCGTGATCAGAAATTGACGCGAGTGCGTATGAGAATGCGAGTGCGAATGCGAACGCGAATGCGAACGCGTATGGGAATGCGAATGCGAATGAAAAGTGATTTAAATTTATGGTAATTAGTGAACCGTGATGGAAGAGAGAGAAAAACAGAATTTTAGGTAGAAATCATAATTCCTAGATTGAAATAATCTGTAAGCAACTAGAGATTTCTAGCAGGGTGTATGTCGTATACCAATTTCAACTGAAACTGAAACAACAACAACAATACCAGAAGAATCTACCTCCTCCTCCTCCTTATGGGTTGTTTTAGTTCCCAATGTGATTCGAGGGGAACTCATTCGGTCACGTATTTATCGGAATTTTCCATCTCATTCCAATGCTGACTTGATGGAAATATTGGAACCATAAATACAATATTAAGCACTAACTCCCAAATGTTCCTTGGCTGGTATCTGTGGTGGATGGCAGTAGCAACACATGTCTATTGAGTCACAATGATGTTGGAAAACAAACATGTCCAAGAAGCCCTAGAACAAATTACAAAACATTCTACCTTTCCAAACGTACAGCCAACAGTGGGGAATGATAATATATGGAAATATTGTAGTAAGCTTACTCCTCATTACAATGCACCAAAAAAAACAAGAACATCCAACAACATCATCAACATCTTTGTCTACAGTTTACGAAATTGGTTCCATGGGATTTCAACAACAATCTTCAGGTCAATTGATTGATGTTCCGTATTGTCCCATTGCTACCCAGGCAATTAATCATCATTGGAGTCAAATGAGAGAAACTCTTCATCATAAGGCATAAATAGGTACTTTATCATCAGTGAAAAAGGGTCCTACACTTTTGTTATTGGATACAGATGATGGTGTTGTTACGGATCACAATCAATATGTCTCATCCTATTTGGATATCCTCATGGATGATGATGATGATGATAATGTTGATGATGCTGAAATATCATACACAGAAATGGCTGAAATATCCACACAGTCCAACCATCCTCGACAATGTCATTGTTTGGTATTTCGTTTCAAGGCTGGTAATTTCTTTCAAGTGAATCCGACAATGGTACAGGTCATGGTAGATTGTATGGTTCAATATGCTCTCCAAAAGGGAACCTTGACACATAGGACGACCCATGTCCTAGATAGTTATTGTGGTTCTGGACTGTTTGCAATTGTCATGGCCTCTCATGTACAACAATGTGTGGGTATTGAAGTCAATGAAAAGACTGTTGAGGAAGCAACCATGAATGCAAGGCTTAACAATGTGTCACCAATTGTCTTTATAGCAGCTAGTGCCTAAGCAATCTTTTTGACAAATGCCAATAAAGTACAAGGCACAAAACTCTGCAACTCAACTAGTTTGAATACATCTACAACAATTATACCTTCTGTGGATACGTTTCCTCGTGAGACGATTGTGGCTGTATTAGATCCACCTCGTAAGGGTTGTTTGGATGAATTCATTGAACAATTGTTGGAATATGGACCTCAACGTATTGCCTATATGAGTTGCAATGTTGTCACTCAAGCCAGGGATATCCAACCCATGATGACTGCTGTGTACAAATTAATATTTGTTCAACCCTTGGACTTATTCCCACAAACACTTCATATTGAATCTTTAATGATGTTGGAAAAGAGGAAAGAAGGCAAGAACAACAACAATGGATAATGAGAGAACGTATCAACAATAAAGTTGCAGATGACAATTAATATCTAACTTGTTGATTGTATTCAGGATTGGCAGGATTAGTATGCAAGGTTTAATCTACTGTCTAGTGAAACAGCCATATTTGTCTAAATTGTATAAACTTACGAATAGTCATCCTCCCTGTTATATTGTCGTTCGATCAGTTTCATCATCTTTTAGAGGGTTTTTACTCCACTTTCCTCCTCACATGATGATATCACAGTGTTATATTTCTGTAACCTCCTTTTCCAACTTGGGATGTTAGACCATATGTATAGCAGGTGGCACTATTGCTGAGTTTAGGATGGGGTAATGTGGTAGAACAAAATGCCCAGTGCGTCACCTTCTTTTGATCATCTCACAAGTCTTTGTGTCGTCCAATCAAGATTTGACTCAAAGCTAGCCTAAAAACTAGCAATGATGACAAACTTATATGTCAAAGCAATAATATTGAGAGGAAATATTCCATCAGAGATTGAAAAAATCATTTGATAGAGCTCTATATTACATGCAACATATTTTTCATATGTATTGCATACTGAGCTAAACAAATTATCCCTGTTTGTAAGTCAAAACAATCTTTCTAGCTTCTCCGGAAATCACTTGACCTGTAGTAATTGTTGATGGCTTCCAACTGCATAGGAATATCACAGCAATTCAACGGCAAGATTGCAATTACTCAACCAGAGGAGCATGTCAATCTGCAAATACAATAGTACCTTTGCTTAGTAAAGATCTTGATACCTTTAAGACAGAATCACAATGTCCACATCCTTAAATTTAGAAGTGTTTCAATTGATTGGATTCAGTGAATGCATGCTGGAATTGTAAGACTTGTGGTTGATACCTGGAGGTTTGGTACTTAGGCTGTATCAAATAGGCAGCAAATTAATATGAACACCTGCAATTCTTCTTGCTCTTGCTTGTATACGTGAAAAACCGCAAAACTGTTGAGACCTTTGTGGAGTATACCTGCTTGTAATTCAGGGCCTTATTAATTGCTTCAGCTTGAGTGATTTGATGTGAAATGATATTTTACCCTGCAAATTGTGCATGTAAATTGGAAAGGTCCATACGGTCATGCTGTTTATTCTTATTGTCACAAATTCACTCTACAGTATGCCCACCCAATACTGTATCAGTCAATAACTGGTGGGTATGTCAACAATCTGCAACATATGTATTACCCTTCAGGTGCCCTATACCCACTAGGGTAATCAATTAACTGTCTATATCAGTCAAATCTACAGGTTAGTCCAATTCATATACCACATACGTGAGAGGAATACCTGTTCTTCCAGGGATAGTACTCAGGTAATTGATAAAACCACGACTTCAAGTGTAACAAGATTGTCTTGCTTGATATCTCCATATTGTCAAACAAGCTCTTACTGATGTCAGTGATATCAATTGCCAGCTGAATATCATCTGAGGTGAGAATATTCAACTATCTTTGCCTCCTGCATTTAATATAATTGTTGATGCGGTTCAGTGCAAGATGATACAACTCTGCGTGTTTGTACGCTTTGCATAATCATTTACAAAGTTGGAGATATCTTTCCCTCTTTCCTGCAAATATCAAAGTTAGGAAAACATTTCTCTTGACATATATTGCTGTCTCTGTGGTGCTGAACTGGAAATCCAATCAAACAGTGTCAATCAATGTCTTAAAACTTACGCAAAGCCAAATTGGCTACTCAGGATGACAATATCCTTGTCATATCTAACCTACAATTTCAAAATCACACTAGAGAAATTCATTCCAACACACAATCTAACAATGGTTGAAGCACACCTAGATCACTCCCGCTTTACAATCAACATAGCGCAGTTGGGTCAGAATACGTCACTGAGTCCAGGTTATGAGCCATTTTATCATAATTGAGCGAGGTTGCGCGACTATCGGCAAACCTTCGGTTTTTGCCTTGACGTGAAAAATAATCACAAGCACAAGCAATGACTTAA
>CAAAJI010000044.1:248914-265486 GCA_900642245.1 Fragilaria radians
CATTCTACGTCACCTCACGACAAGCAAGATGTCAAGCACCACAGCATTGCTGCGATCCAATCAGTTCTCTGTTTTACCAATAAATGTACGAGGACTCATTATTCTTGCCTTTTCTGCTATAGCACTGATACGAATTGTTGAATTTCGGGCACTATCAACATTAATTGACAACAGAATCGACCAAGAAGTTCACTACAATCTCAACAAGACATCAGAACCAATGATCTTTGCGAACGCCACTGGTTTTGAACTTGCATATGTAGAGAGTTTAGGATTCTTCACAGATATACCCAATAATCTATGGTTGTCACGAAAGGCGATTAGTAAAGAAAGAGTTCACAATAGTGTCGGCAAGAAGAATCCTTGGAATCCCATAGGAACGTATTTTCAAATGAATTGGGATCCTGATTTTGCCTGCTTTCTCGAAGATAGCATAGGAGGTAAAGTCGGTGATGGACACAAGTGGATATGCGATCCACTTCGTCTTGCATCGCAACCTGATTGTTTGGTGTACAGTATTGGTTCCAATGCTCAATTTGATTTTGAACTTCATTTGAGTCAGATTGCACCCAACTGTGAAATTCATATATTCGATCCGGATGATTATTCCAAAAATCTTGCAAAGACATCCATAAGGAATGCTACGTATCATGCCTGGGGCCTTAAGGCTAGTGACAAGACAAAGTCCAATCACGTCAAGGCAAATTCCTTACATCTGAAAAGAAGAACTTTCCTCAACTCGGCAAAATATTTAACCCTTCCTGAAAGTATAGATATCCTCGGACATCAGGGCAGAAGAATTGATATAATCAAAATTGATTGTGAGGGTTGCGAATGGGAATTACATAATGACCTTCTAGAGCAAGATCTTCGGCAGATTGTGATTGAAGTCCACTGGTTAAATAAAAATACGCATCAATTCTTTACAGACTTAACTAACCAAGGATATGTTATTTTTCATAAAGAATCCAATATTCAATGGGCTTTTGGAAAATGCATTGAGTTCTCATTTTTGAAGTTATCGAAACAATTCTTTCAATGAAATCACTGGTGTATCAGTTATCAATTACCTTCAAATTATTTCCCCCAGAGCATGATGAGTATGGACACCTTCACTGGTATCAAGTCATTACTTACCCCATGAATATAGCATGCTTTTCTTACTACAGAACTATTTTACTTTGAATATGTAATGCTAAAAAGGTAATTACACAAAGCCCAATCATCTACAGACATATATCTAGAGATACATGACAGAAAATAAAGGAAACCAAATCAAAATGTGTCATTAAGTGAAGTCAATTGCAAAGACAATCATTTTGTTAATAGCTTTTGTCCTGTTTTTACAAAAATTACCACATCATAAATAATCAACCTTCTCCAAGCTATTTCTAATCAACACCTGGATTGCAAAAAAAACAAGAATAAGCAATTCCCCTTGAAATTACTGTATCCAAGTATCTCCTACTCTTTGTATTTTTGGACACCATTAATTTTTTGTTTGTGCTCTCATATCACGTAACGATTCGTAATTCCTAATATTTATCATTGTTTTTTATATTGTCATCTTCAATTCCCATAAAATTCTTAACCTTGTTGCTATCGTGCTTTTCATCAAAACCATATTACAAAAGATTGAATTGTATATAGTTGAACATGATGAGAAGCGCATGCATACCTTTTTCAAGGAATATTTGCATGCCGTAAATACAGCAGAAGTTATCACAACTTTATGGAATCGGGAAATCTATTGAGTTGATTTTTTTCATTTCCAACATCCTGAGGAATTCTGAATGACATGACGGAAAGAGGACCATCACAGTGTTAGTATCTATGGAATCGATTGTTGGATCAAGTAATTAATGTGCTACATTGGTACGCTGACAAAACATAGACTTTTTTCCATAGGGACTATAACACAGCAATCATTCCTCATATCGTGGGGAGAGTTCGTCGATAAGGTAACTAACTTGAAAAAGGACAACTCGCTTCTCCAAAAAAATAACAGAAAGAAACAATGAACACAATGATTCTTATGATGCCTTTGATGTTGATGATGTAGATGATACTCTACCTAGGCCTTGAAATAAATATTGCGATAAATTTCGCTCAATTTCATAATTCAGTTTATTTGCATTCAATGATACGGAAGGAATAATTGAACACTAAAAGATTTACTCCTTTGGATAGTATTCATTGATGACTACTTTAACAACTATCTTCTTGTCAAAGAAATTTACTTTTTCATTTCTACATGTTCTTTGAATGATTTACGCATCAACTCCTCTTAGTCATGCTTTATTGCATCGAGCTTGGGATCGAGGATTTTTGGGCTGAGACTGGCCTCATTGTTTTTGTTGTCATCATGAAATCGAATTGGAACCGCTTGGGCTGCTGAAGGATCTGGTGGCCAATCAAAAAAGCGCTCTTTATGTAAACGGCTGTATGGAACGAGGATTTCGCGTTGTTGTGACGTGGCTTTTCTGGATACAATCATACCCGAAGCTGAAAAGGCCTGTCGTAATGGGGACGGAGATGTGACGTCAACACTCTTGTCATGACCTGGAGATAGAATTTCTTCCCCATTAATCTTTTGCCTATCAGCAAGTTTTTTCTGGCGGCGTTCCTTGAGAATTGATATAGGATTGTGGATGCTTAGGCCTTTTGCTTTCTTGGCTTTGTCATCCTTATGTCTGTCTTGTTTTCGTGAATCAACATCGTTATCTAAAGTTTCTTCCCTACCATGATCGTCTTTCGTGCCTTTTAAAAGAGATTTTTGATTCCAAAACATGTTCTTGTGTCAATCAGTTAAATGTGTTAGAGACTCTGTGGATGCTTGAAATAATACAAACATTCATTTACCTGAGGTCCAATAAAGTGCACACCAAGGAGAAAGAAAAAGAACCGCCAAGGAAAGACAAGGAGGACGACCATTAAGAGCAAGAGAAAGAGGAGAAACCAGAAAGACAGAATAGGATCACTCCACATACCAACATTAAAAATTACCCTAACGAGGAAGCACATGACACGAAAAATGCGCATCAAAGGTCCGAGGAAGGATGATGTAATCTCCGTAACGGGATTTGGATGGCGAACGCGATATCCGAGACGTTTATCAAATTCATCCAATGGAATTCGTTTTCCATTCATTTTGTCGATATGGCTTTGGCTAGAGTCATTGTCATCGGTTAAGGCATTGTGTGCGAAACATTTCACAAAGACCTGGTCCATGGAGAGGGAAAAAGTAGACTTATGCAGCGCTGATTCAAGTCGGGCTAGAAGAATCTGTGGAGGGGTCTTCATAACAGGTCGAACATCGGCATCCTGTAATGGACCAAGGACCAACGCACTGGTATGAGATGACCCTAGAGTAGTATTGTTTAATGTTGGGTGATCACGTTCCTCGTCCTCTGTAAAAGAGTGAACATGATAAACATTATCAATGTCACCGTGGATTAGTGAATCATGCTCACTATCAGCATCCATTAAATCGGCTCCAGTATCGTCCTCGACTTCATCACCGTTGATAGATGAAATCGAGTCTTGCAGTTTTGGATGGATATCTTTTACCTCTGAATTCCTTCCAAGCTTGAGAATGCAGTCACAAAGCATATAAGGAAAAGCCAATTAAGATGAACTCACCTTCACGCTTTTCCTTCCGTGAAATCGTGCTTCTTTTGATAATTGACGATTCAATTGTTGGTTTCTTGTATTCTCTTCCATGCGAAAATGGGAACTCTAAATGATGGTAATCATCATCCACTAAGGCTGCTACTTTGTCAACATCATTCGTACATTTTTGAATCTCAAGCGTTGAAAATTTATAGGAGTTCGGAAACAAGAATGCATTCATTATTTCATGTAAGGATAAACCCTTGAATTCAGTTATACGATTCATCTTTTCACGACGACTGAAATATCCATTAAGAAGGAGTAAAATAAGCAGTCCGACAAGATACACAGGGACTAATCGTATAGACGACTTCCAAACGCAATGCATCCATGTCAAGAATATATACAGTGAAACAGCAGGGTTCGTATAACTAGATGCATCCTTGAGAAATTGCTTTCCATACGACTTACGCTGATGTGAGAAAACTTCAATTGAACAAAGTTAATAATAGAAAACTCACTCTTAGATTCTGTAGATATAAATTGAACTCTCTCATCGTGGCTTGAAATGCTCGACGAGAGTATTTCCCTGGTAGATCTTGACCATGGATCGTCAACGCCACATTTCGGAAAGTTTTTGGGTCTGAACATAAAATAGAAGGATTTGAGTTTGATCCATTTGACGATATTTTCCCATTTAAATTTGGTAAATAGGATAGGATGGCTAATCTGTTATTGAACCAATGAAGTCCTAAGCGTAGGCGTACAACACCCCGATTACGACGATCGTAGACGAAACAGGATGCTCTTAGCGGCAACGTTACATCATACTCCATATCGGGTCTTAGAGATACAACATCTAGACATACCCGACCGCAGAATATGTCGTTTTCTGATGTTTTCCTTAGTGTTACATCGAATACCCCGATGTAGAGCTTTGCATACGCATGGAACATGGGAAAACATGCAGCACGCTTTGAGCATGCAGGCCACATAGGAGATCGACAGCTTGGGATAACATCTGTAGAGAATGCTGTATCACCGCAAATAAGGTAAACGCAGACGTCTGCTTTGTGTTTTGAAATTCCATTGCAACTCAAGACTTCCACACGTAAGGAGCCGATGCGACCATCGCTGTTAGTCCCCCAAAGTTGGTTTTCTGCTTCAATTTTCGTGGATAGTGCCGGTCGATACCCCGATTGTATGGATGACACCATCGCTTCAAATTTTTCGGATGGCTGTAGCATATTGTCGTTAATTTCATTTTCTGTCATTAATACCTTGGTCATGGGAAAGCAATGATAAGGCTTAACTCTAAAATGCTGTATTCTAAGTTTCCTTGAACGAGAAGCAACATTATCTTTTGCCGAGGTTACTGTAGACGGGCTGGGAGAAAATGATTCTCGCTCTTTTCTCGGATTTGCCCTTGAATTATCAAGAGTAGAACAATATTGAGGGTTGATCGCCGATACATCATTGTCCGACGCGTCCGACTCAGAATCAGGCCAGCTAAAACTATAGATATCTCCTTCTTTATCAGCATCCTTACGACGCAATATACCTCCCTTGACAAGTTTAGGCTTACGATTTTTCCATCTATTTTGACGCGGAGGAGTTCGTTTTCCAGGCAATAAGCTTGCTTCGTGATGAACAACCTCAGGAGAAGACTCATTATCACCAGACCTTTTCGAACTATACGTAAAAGGATCGTGTCGAAAAATATTTTGAACATCTGAGACGGGGCTTGTTGCGATTGGAGAGAGTTTTGAAGAATGAGTTTCAGTAATTCGTCTGGATTCCATCGCATCCTCTGTTAACTGACTGGAATCGAAAGATTTAAAGGCTAGCTTCGTTCCAAGGCCTTGTTGTTGACGACTAGTCGGCTTCTTTGGTGTGATCAATCGTGGCAAGGAAAACTTTTTTTTCTTGACAATATTTGCAACTGCAGTGTCATCTCTTGTCATATCACAGGATTCGCAGTTCTCATCGGCCTCCCGGGACGAATGTTCTTCAATTGGCCACATGTCCATATTTTCCATCAAAATTAGAGGCATTGATCTCTCAAGTTCGATTTCAACCGAGCTCGAACCTATAGATTGCCTAAAATCAAAGTTTTTTCTCTCGCTTGAAAATGACTGTGGGCCGCTGCTAATGTCTGCATCTGATACTTCAGATTGTTCATCCTCAGGTATAGTTTCGGATAGAATCGTAATCGAATATTCATCCTGATCTATGCTTTCTTCACCAGCGATAGAGTTCCCATCCGACGGACTTTCCAGCACTGGAACTAGTACATTCTGCGCCGTCGAAGCTTGTGTCGCTTGATCCATGTCGAATCTGTTTGTTAATTTAACATCGGAATCAACTTTTCCAGACATTTTGCTTCTAAAATTTCTTCCAAGTCGCCTTATTCCAGTGGTTGGGCTAGATGATGCAGCATCTTGTTGCACTCGTTTCCGTACAAAAACATCCGATTTGACCGAGAGAAATCGTGATATGGAGGTGTCACTTACTTTTGAGACTTTTTCACATGGAATTTCGTCAACTCTCTCGTCCACAAATGATTCAATCCCTTCGCAGTGCTCTCTTGAATTGAGATTCGGCTTCTCCATTCTTCTGAGAAAACAACACGGTCAACCTTGATGCGTGTAAGGTACAAGGAGCTGAAATCTAGTAGAAATTTACAGCGCAAGATTCGAATCAGTCTAGTCTGAAGGTACGCAACGGAACTATATATATCACTGTTTCCTTATTGGATAAAAAATTGCACTTTTTTTATTTCCTTCCAAAAATATTAATGTAAAAAAGAGGGTTTCTTGGCCTTACAACCGGTGTTGACGTTCGTTGAACGACATTTGCGTCCCAATTCGTAATTTACACTCTTATCTAAAATTCTATGAAATTCAGTCAAAAATAAAAGCACCTTTGCAAGGATCCTACGAGCCAATGTTGGCGGAAATCATTTTTTAGCATCTATTGCGTTTTCGTTTCCGTCTATTAAGTGAAGCATCAATTGAACAGTGGGTTCCTTTCCTTGAAACTTCTTAACTTTGAGATCTCTCGGACATTAAGACTGCTGTCCAAAAAGCCGAAATTCATTCAACACTAGGAGTTAGAGGAAAGCAACTACTGACCAACGTTAAAGAAAAATCTAGACAAAAGTTTAGGCAATAATTCATTGTCATTAAAAGATAAATGAAGACGACAGTTAAGCAAGGCCATAAACATAAAGGTACGTGAGTCATATTTCTAACGTAGCATTGAGAACTACAAATACATTCTTAAGTTTTTTTTATCACATATTGCAAATAGACATGGAATATATGAACATTCAATGAGGGAGTTCTTGCTACTTCATTCTGATTCAGAACGGCATCATCCTAAATGATTCTCCATGTTAACCTTCTATAACTCCAAAGCATGGACAAAAGCTATCGAATGAACAAAAATTGATTATGGCAATCAACTGCAATGTTTGAAGTGAAATAATTTCTTTTAGTTTAGTACTCTTACAGGATAAATTAAATGCCAGGAGTAGCTGTATAGATTTTAAAATGAGAGGTAAATACTTTATCTTGTTCTCTCCGTGACTGGATAGCCAGGATATCACAGCCACCAATGATTCGTTTCACCTTAAGAACGATAAATCTGGCAAATAGGAAGAAACCAGAATATCAATGCAACAGCGTAACGAGGATGTGCAATACGAATTGCTTCTTCTTACTATATTTTTCGGAATTCGGGTAAACCTGTTATTGAGTTATCGCCACCAATTTAATCTTTAGAATTAGAGTAATTATAAAATAGGTGGAATATAATTGATCTGATCAGGATAAGAAATGGAAACTTTTCCTAAAATGCCCTGCTGAAGAAGCTAATGAAGGGATGAAAGTATAATTTTCATTATACATTATCATCAACAAGAAAAAATGAGTGTGTATATATACGACTTAATAGATATATGCGCATTAAGGAGACAATTAAGAAAAATGGTTATAGAAAGCTAAGCAAATATGGTGAAGTTGTCATTATCAAAGCTTTTTTTAATTTGGGAACGACGAATATTATTGAAACATTGAAGATGGAATCATTAAGATCCTTTCTACAAGCTCGCATGATGGCGCTGGTATCTTTACCGAAAATTTGGGAAGAGAGACTAATGAAGGACATGCACACTTACTATCCCTTGAGAATGCCCTAAATATTGAATACTTTGTGATGGGAAGAACTAGAGTCATCACACATATTTGTTACATAGCGAGAAAAAAATAACATGGACCTAGCTCAAAGAATGAGGGAACAAAATCAAATAATCATTGAGAGAGAGAGCAGTAAGGCTACTTGCGGGGAAAATCCCGGAGTTGGAAGTTAGTGAATACAACAACATTGAATCAACTTCTAATTTCGTAAATCAGTTTACTTACCGTTTTTTGGAATGAAATACAGCAGAGTAATACTGGTTCTGTGCACAAGGTGGAATTGCTAAAAATGCCGAATTTTGTGATAATTATTTCATCGGTTTGAACCGTTGTTAACGGGGAATGCAGAATACGATGCTTCAACATTGTCTGTCTTCATGCTAGTTGCTGCTCTTGATGATTAAAATGGAAACCTTGCCTGTCTCACTTACTTTCGTCACATGACGAATTCAAAGATTCCTTAATATTCAATGAGAATTCTAGATAAAAATTCCTCGAAGCAGCATATCTTAAATCCAAGCCATAAAAGAATTCGGAGCACCCGATGACCAAATGCAAAATAAAGCCGTCCAGTACTAGCTAGTACTCTGAATTCAGCGTCACGATTGAGTTCTTTTGGACGGAATCTAATAATTGAAATTTTCATACAAAGAATTCTACGAACTGTTCCACTGAGTTTGTATACAGAGCCGAGATTGACCTGCATCGTATACACCACAAGACAAAATGGTCATCATCAGCGACGAGATCCAGATCAAGAATGCACCAACCAAAGTGCTGCTACAAACAGCCGAAGAAATAGTTCAAGGTATATCTCAGCGTTCAACGTTCTTCAATGATGAAAAATTGCAGAGTCTTCCCACGTTTTTTAACGGTGAAATCCAAGTTGGTAGGATTATCGGGCGCGGAGGATTCTGTACTGTGAAAGAGCTTGTCGGAATTAAGACAGGAAAGTCAAAGAAGGGAACTGTTCAACGTCGAATGAGCAACGGTAACCTAAACGATCAAAGCTCAGTCTCTAACAATGCCATGAGCCTTACTTATAATGGGGTTGACATGTCAGCGAAGGAGTACTTGACCCATTCTTGCAACCGTGGAAAGGGAGTCATTTACGTAGTTAAACAAGTTGCAGAGGAGTTAGAATACAGTAACCGAATCACCTTCTTAAAAGGTTGCGTGGATCTTGCCCTCGAAGCGAAGTACCTCTGTACTCTCAGTCATCCAAACATAATTGAGGTGAAGGGAGTGTCTGCTGGAGGTCCATTCAGACAAGGTTACTTTATCGTATTGGAACGTCTTCATGATACGTTGCCTTCGAAATTGAAAAAATGGACAACGGTTGATCGTCAGTGCAAGGGAATCACAGGGGTCTTTACTGGAGGGAAGAAAAAAGTTGATGGACTGTTTGTCAACCGTATGCAAGCAGCCTATGGAATAGCAAATGCCGTAAATTACATTCACTCTCGTAATCTTGTGTATCGCGATTTGGTAAGCCCATCTAATCATTGAATCCAGAACATGATTCACTATAGTTACTAACATGATCTCAATAGAAACCGGATAACATTGGATTCGACGGGTTACAAAATGTTAAATTGTTTGATTTCGGTTTGGCTAAGGAGCTTAATGACAATGACAAGACGTCAAATGACTTGTATAAGCTCACTGGATTTACTGGCTCTATCAGGTACATGGCCCCCGAGGTTGGTTTGAAACAACCATACAATCAAAAGGTTGACGTTTGTAAGTTGGCATCCTAGTCGTTGACCTAATTCCTTTCTCTGTTCCCTCACATTGAATACCAAATCCCCACAGACTCCTATAGCATGCTATTATGGTATATAATGGCCTTAGAACCGCCATACGGCTTTTACACACCTGAAATGTTCACATCTCGAGTCTTTCAACAAGGGCATCGTCCAGTAATCATGGCCGATTGGCCTGCAAATATTTGTCGCATGATGAAGGATTGTTGGAATGTGAACATTACTGTTCGTCCTGATTTTGAAGCTATTCTTGATACTATTCAGCAAGAAGTCAGGTTGTACAATCCTGAAGCTGCAAACAAATTGGAGACGACGTATATGCGTTAGGTTACCTTATATGAAAATTAGAAAAATGGTGTGAGAAATCAAATTCTCTCTGTGAAATCAGAATCGTAAAGTTTGTATCTACATTACGAAAAATAAACTTAAGGAATGATAAATTTACTGGAATGAAGTATAGCAATCATAGCTGAAACCATGAGTTGAGTTTTCGAAGAGACCTAAATTTCTTTCACATAGTTTTCTTACAAATTCCTTTGAATTTGTAGGTGAAGCGTAGCACAGTGTTTCGTCATCACTGAAGAAAAAATTGCAGGGGAAATGTACTTTATGCGGAAAACTTATATTATTTCCCTTCTTTGTAGAGTTCTCCTCTCAAATACATTGACGTTTCACATCTTGATTTGCTTAGTTTTTTTTCCTTCTAGGATAACCACCCATGAAGCTCATACAATGAAAAAATGGAACACATGTCTTTTTTTGCAACAAGAGCTGAAATCATTGAACCATCAGTTTCTTAGCACACTTTGTTACAAAGTATTGTGCAGAGATAGGTGTGAATCTTGTCAGACTCATCATCCGCATCCGCTTAATTGAATTGGAGGATAGAGACTACATCAGCGACAATGTTTTTTTTCACTTCACCTACAGCCACTCAATATTTGTTCTGTTTCATCGGAAAATTCATTTTCCCTTAGACATCAAGGAAGAATTCAACTTTTCCATCATTCTCTCTCTCTACATCTAATTCATATAAACATATTTCCTCTTTTGTTTAGTTAAACTGCATTAGAAACTCATTTACGCAAAATGTCAGTATCCTAAATAGTTGATTACTCAGGCTTTATAACTTTGACTTTCTGTATTCATATTGTGGTATTCTATAGTTTAGCACGTGAAAGGTATCCGGTGTGTATCAATATGAAGTGACATCTAATTCAAGTATCCAGTGATGTGAGCAAAGTTTCTAGACAAGGTTTCTGAATGATTTTTTTCAAGACTATCATGGCAACAGTTTGAGTATTTTGCACATTAATGAATAGCGGCCTACAAGTATTGAAATGTTGTCTGTGAGGGAGGAAAAGCAGGACATAAGAGAAACACATAAACGAAAAGAGAGTAAGAGAGTATTTCTGTGAAGTTAGAGAGCTAGAGAGTGGTCTGGAAAATGAAGAATTTGACGCTCTTGAAAAAGAAAACATTGAATGATTTTATCAAGGTAAATCTTGGTATAAATAAAATACAATAAGTCTTAGAGTCATGGGGAAGGAAATAAAAACAGAATTTATATCATTAGATCTCTCGTGATGACTGAGAAGACGTAGCTAAGGGGTAGAGCGTTCGTTTTGCATGCGAAATGTCAAGGGTTTGATTTCAATTAGTCTAGTTGACAATATCACAATTCATTGGACTTCAGTAAAGACTTTGAAAATCATGATCTCTCTAAACTGGACACCAAGTAAAAAATAATGCACAACACACCCTGCTTTCTAACCCAAAGAATTCAGGTAGAAGTGACACTATGACATCATGTAGGCATTTAAAAAGAAACGAACATCATGCCATCCACCAGAATGCAATTCAATAGAAAAACTCAAATGAAGAAGAATATTTGGTAACAAAAACATCACAAAAGCAAATCCATTAGATTTAGATCTTTTTTCTTCTGTAATTCATCTCCTAAAGACCTTGGTAAAGAGGGTGATGAAAATATTATTCAATAATTAAGGCCATTACCATGGATTAAAACTTTATGTAATTGACATCTGTGACTTACTACACTAGATACAATAGGAAAACCATTTGAGAGTAGATTTTGCAATCAAAATTGTTTGCTATTTTAAAGGATGGTACCCATCCTGATACAGTGCTATTGAGCATGCTTCTGATATTGATCTCTGCTCAGCCATTGTTATTTGCAAATTGATGATGATTTCTGCTGGTTCATAGTTCAAGCACAAATTGAAGTTTATTATAAATGCAAAAAAATCCTGACTTCAAAATCTTTTTTTGCCAATTATTGAAGCAACAGGATGATGCGCTGTGACATCAACACCTTGTAAAATTTGTAAATTACTCAATTGGGAAACAATTCTTTTGTCATTGCGGGGAGGATCAATTCCATTCCCTCATGAAATTTAACTTTAACCATCATTTCGCCGTCTTGGTCAGGCGGAGGAGGCAATACCTTCCCCTGTCCGTATTTGAAATGGATAACTGAACTCCCAACTGGGAAGAACCAAGTAGAATCTAACTTTTTATTATGATTTCTTTGTGAAGTGTTATCCCTTGGATTTTTTTTGGACTTCTGATTACTCTTTATTGCGTCAGACTTGCGTTGAGACCACGCAACTTTATTCAGCTGCTTTTGCTTCAAAATTGACTTTATTGCATCGATAGAGTTGGCTTCATCAGCATTTTTAGTCTGCTGGCCTAAGTGGGCATTGAATTTTTCAGATAGCTTTGATAGGTTACTCCCAGATAATGCTGTATTGTATTGCTGCGCTGGGGGTGTATTCTCCCTTGCTTCTGTCCGAGATGCAAGGTTTCGATCGATTCGAGAAACGGTGGTGAACTTATCGGAAGTATCGAGTCCTGTAAGAACCTTTGATGTTGATGGGTAACCTTTTCGAGGTTCGCTACCTTTTGAAATCATAACATCCATAAAGCGACTTCTGTCCATTTGTTTTGTTCTCATCACATCGCCTTGAAAAAAAGAACCTTCTCTTCTCCAAGTCATGATAAGTCGATTCTTTGCCCTTGTCATCGCCACATAACATAATCTACGTTCCTCATCCAACTCAATTGACCCATCACCTTTTCCAACTGCTTGCATTGTCGGGAAAGTACCTTCTTCATTTCCAACGATAAAGACAACGTCAAATTCCATCCCTTTTGCAGAATGAATTGTCATTAGATTTGCCTTTATCGCCTTATCTTTATCATTGGCATCGTCATTCTCTTGGGCTCCTTCTGTCATGAGGGATATATCATCAAGGAAATTCATCAATGGAGATTGTGATCCCCCATCTTCTTCTTCTATTTCAGATAAAGCAAAGCCAAGCTTTGAATATTGCTCTGCAGCTTGCCTTAATTCTCCGTAGTTATTCAAACGGTCAGCAAATTCACTCTCCGTATCGGAAATGGCATTGAAGTGATCTTCCAGAGAAAAAATGTCAAAGGCACCTTTGATGAGTTCAGATATTGATTTCTGATATGCCATCGATCGAAGGGATTTCATCTGATTTGCAAATAACTTCAATGAATTTAACGTTCTCTTGGAGAAGAAATCCATGGCATTAGGCAGTTCCTTTGTCACTTCATTGTGTGAATTTTCAAGCGAAATTAACAAATCTAGAGGTGTGGGTCTTTCAAGTATACTTTCATCTGCATACTCCTCTTCAACAGCACGACAATATTCTTCAAAAGATTTCAAGGACTTTTCGCCGAGTCCCTTACTTGGTGTTTTGAATGCTCTGATCATAGCTGATTGATCACGACCGTTATATATCCATCGAATGAAGCATAGACAATCTTTAATTTCTGCACGACTATAAAAAGCACCTGTTCCACGAACAGAATACAGTAAATTGTTTTGAACACATGCCTCCTCCAAGGCTCTTGACTGTGCATTTGTCCTGTAAAGGATGGCTACCGAATCCCTGGGATGAATCTCTTTTTCTTCAACCATCTGAAGAATTGTTTTGACAACATAATTTGCTTCTGCTTTTCCATTGGCACACGCCAAAATTCTAGGGGTTGGTCCTACTCCCCTCATTGCCTTCATTTTCTGTCTCAAATTAGAAGCGGATAGAGATTCCGAGGCAGAGATAACCTTTTGGGCAGCTGCAACAATATTTTGTGTCGAACGATAGTTTTCCATTAGATAGACGGTATTCACATTCGAGAATATTGTTTCAAAATCTGCCATGCTCTCCACATGAGCACCTCTCCAACTGTAAATAGATTGATCCGCGTCTCCTACAACCAGCAGAGATTTTGACATCATTAATTTTACCAGCTCCAGTTGTGTTTCTGAGGTATCTTGGAATTCATCGACCAACATATGTGACCATCGACGCCGCAACATATCACGTACATTTGCGTTGGCTTGCAATAATTCAACGGTGAGTATAATCAAATCGTCAAAGTCTAGTGCATTGTTTGTGAACAGATGCTCCCGATATCTTGGATAGATTTGGTATGCTGTATAGAGGGCTAAATTTTTCTTGATCTCTTTTTCTTCAAGTTTTGTTGTCTTGAGTTTTGCAATGGCGCTTAAGATTGATGACATTCTTATTCCTTTATCTTTTTCCAAGTTTTTAATTCCGGCATTTTGTAAGGCATCCTTGACAATGCGAGTTTGATCAGCTTGATCCAAGATAGAAAATGAAGAATCCAAGTTTGCAGCTAGAGGACTACCCATCATTTCTTTCGCAACCGATGGAAGCGTGGCTAATTCATTGCCATTATTCCTAAGAATTCTTGCACATACAGAATGAAATGTCCCCAGAGTTACTCGTTCTAATCCAGATGGCTTTCCTAAGACCATTTCATCCACCATCCCACTTGAGACAATAGAAGGATCATCCATGAGATCGTTGGGTTGTATTAATAGTTTATCCAGTCTGTGTTGCATTTCCGAGGCCGCTTTTTTCGTAAAGGTCACTGCCAAAATCTTTCCAAAATTATCTTGTTCTAGAAGATGAGCGATACGACAAGTTAGGACTCTAGTTTTCCCAGCTCCTGGACCAGCGACAACACGAGTGATACCCTGAGTAGGCTGAGTTACAGCGTCTCTTTGTGCATCGTTGAGATCTTGCAAATGATTCGAAGATGAAAACAATCGACTCCTCATGTTATTCGACGAAGTGATACTCCACATGACTATCTTGTCACGATACAATACTGTTAATGAAGTACACCGACGAGCTGACAATAAAACGAGCAACATTTTTGTAACGAAGTGACAAGGCATGCTCATTCTATAGTTTTGGTGAATGGTTTGCGAAAGATTTTTCATCGGATTCCCTATAAGAACATTTTCACAAAATTTAGATTCCGTGGCTTTGGCATGCCAGATGCTAATGCTCAAAAACGTTTACGTTTTAGCCCAAATCATAGATGTTTGTAAAATCAGTCATAACCTTTATTGCTCCTGCTTAATTGGGAATAAAATAGCTTGTGGCATCATCACTTGCTTTTCTCATAGGTCATTCATGTACTTGCTTAACACACTTTATTTGCCACTTAACGATTTATAGAATCCACATTTTCTCCTTCTCCATATGTTCCTTCACAAAGATTCATAGTAATTTTGTTCTTAATTCCACATAAAATTCATTTATAGCATAATTGCATGACTTAATCAAGGATTGTAGCTTTTTAATGATGTTTCTTTCGACTTAGAGCAAACCTTTACCAACACGACCTTTGAGTTTTTGCAAATAGAGTTTAAAATGCAATCTAAATGGATGAAGGAAGCTCTAGACGGTATCCTTCTCGTTAAAAATTGAAGAATTCAACAACTTCATTGAGAAAATTCCGGAATATCAACTAAGATAGGTGATTCAAGACATTTCTATTTCGTTCCTGTTTGCTTGATTGCGGAATGAAATCAAACATGATATCAAATAGTTTTTGTAATGAGGTGAGATTTGGACGATAACTTTCTCACATGGAATGCTTTTATTCCTATAAAAAACTGACACATCTTGTCCATATTGAAGCGTAGTGCAATCAACTTCACAAAAGCCTGACAAAATTGTCAAGATGCCAGTCCAAGGTTTTAGGTGTAATTTTTTAAATGCATATCTCGCTATTTGTACTTATAGATTATTGCTGCATTTTTCATCCATCATCTTCCCGCAGGTGACGATGAATATGATTTTGGCATAAACAATGGTTGCCTTTGAATAAATAATTTTGTGTCACAAATATTCTGTCCTACAATCTAATCCAACACCGAAATTCTATTTTTGTTTTCTTTGTAATTCGATACGCTTCACAACTATATTAATAGGCCTGTTCAACTATTAGAGATACCAAAACTCTCATTTCATTAAATCAATGAAATGATCAAACTGTAGACTTGCAAGTGAATGGTGAGATATATGAAGTCGTTGTCTCAAGGAGACATCCGGGATTTTTAGCTTATGATCATACTCTTGCTAACGAGCTAAACTACATTTCTTGGGATAATACTTGAAAAAAGGTCATCACCTTTTGGATTTCACCAAAATGAATCTGAAGCCCTAACCTTTGATCGAATACTTCAAACCCCATGGTAAGGATAAAGTGAATGGAATATTGAAGAGAAAGAGCTCCTCAATGCAATGAAAAAACCGAGCGCATCTACTTGTAACAACCTGCTGCTTTCATCATCATGCCTGTCCTCTTATTTCATCAACCTAGAATGTTACTTGAGAGGTAAGGCGTAGAAAATAAGAATGCTTGTCACTATCATAACCTCATTCCTCTCTGAAGTCTTCATCTGGTTCAGAACCTTAGTCGTTTCTATATTGATCCTGCTGTCTATTATAGCCTTCTGGGGAAAAGATATAACGATATTGAGTCTCTCTCTAAAAGGGTAGTATTGGGGGAAAATGTATCATTTACGTCTAATATAGTGCTTATGAGCGAAACTAGACCAATACGAGGCTTTGCATAATAACCAGCCACAATAAATCACGAGGCAGTGAGTTAAAGTCCTCTTC
>CAAAJI010000045.1:33064-52654 GCA_900642245.1 Fragilaria radians
TTATTCCTGCTCTTAGGGATAATCAGGAATAACCAGTAAGAATCACTTATCATTAAATGTCTGAACGAATGATCTGAACTGCGAATGAATCATTATACTTCGATCATTCCTACCTGGGAGATATGCATGCTCAGCTTTGCCTTAATCATCATTTTTCTTGCGCAGCTGAATTGCTACATTGAAAATCGGAGATTCAATTCATTTCGACCACAGCACAGAAAATGACATCAAGGTTTTGTATGTATGCTTCTAAATGATTAACATAATAAGAGTCGTAATTGAGTTGTATAACATAGATTGTGATGCCCTCTTTTACTATATTGATCTTAAACATTGCATTAACGGCTTTCAAAATGTAACTCTTTCTGGGCTAACTACGGGGACAAAAGTGCTGACAGAAACATTAGTTCAACAAAGCATTGACAATTTGAGCGAGGCTAGCCTCTTCATCACTGTCAACTCCAATGTATGCAGCCTTTATGCGCTCTAGCGTTTCCAAGTTCTTATCATCGTCTATAAACCCAAGTTCATGCAACTCATTCAGCTGGGGAGACCATCTGTCGTACAAAACTTTTGACATCGTACAATTAGATACTGGAGTTGGAATGCTTGTTAATTTTGGCATCAAATCAGATCCTCCGCCAAAGCTTTCAGTAAAGGAAGAGTTTTCATCAACAGCAGAACTCCTAAGGTCGCTTTCGAACAATGTAGAACCGATCAAGTAGTCGCCCGAGCCACTGAACCCTCACTGATGGATTCATGATCTTCACAAACTACTTGCCATTCATCTTCCAAGGTCTCTGACTGATTCGTGCTTTTGTCATCTGCATCACAAAATAGATCATTGACCTCTGCGTGCTGACGATCAATTTCGGTTACGACTTCTGAGATAGCATTTGCGAACTCATCCAGTGCATTTCCAATAGTCTGTGCAACTTCGCAATGCCCTGTAGCTTCTGAAGAAAAGGAAGTGTCTGCATCAAGTCCTTTGCAGTTCTTGGAAGATGGCGACTTTTCGATCGCATCCTCCAAAACAAGTTTCGAAACGTCAATTGGATATCCGCAGCACCAACGGGGTCCTCAGTTTCTTCATAAAGGTGTACTAATTTGGGTAGGGTTGTATCATCAACACATGCTTTCGTGCCCTCTGTTACTCCGTCAGGACAACCATCAATAATCGTCTTCGCTTTTGGCGATACGTCTGAAAGTATCAGAGTTTTTTCTTTCATATCCTCAAGGCTTCTACGAATGGCCTCGTTTAGAGAAGGGTCCAATTCGTTGTGATCATAAGTTAAATTCTTCTGCTTCATATTACAGTAACCCTTGCTAAAAAGATCAAATCCAAACAGAGAGTTCTGATCAGATCCTGATAACTTGCAATGTTTGCGACGCCACTTTTCCTGAAATCGTAGGTCGCGATCTGACGGAAAATGGCATCTTAGGAATTGATATTCGACTCTCTAGAGAATTGAATGAGCAACTTACCTAATTCAACAACTTCAAATAAGATTTCGCTTCCTTTATAATTGCCTCTGCAGTCAGCACACAAGTCGTAATCAGGAAAATTAGTTGAATGAAAGCGTTGGCCAACGATTGGAGTTTTGTAGCACGCATCACAAGTATGACGACCGTGAATGAAAGGAGGCTTCACACTATAAGATTTTGCTTCATCTCTTTCATTATTCGAAAGATAGTCCTTATTCATCATTGGATTATCTGGACCTTTGTTAGTACCTGAAGAGGGGGGAGAATCGCCTTTGGAAATAGTAGTCTTGACGTTTTCAACTGCAGTTGTTTCTACTGTCAAGCACGAGTCAACGAAGCCTTGCAATTGTCGCGGTTTATCCTCAGTGGCATCAGAAATGAAGTTTTGCACTTTTTTTCCGTTTACTTCATTAGAAGAATCATCAGACTTTTTCTCTTCATAAGAATTAGTCGTGTTTCTTTGCATTACAACCACCGTAGAAATTTTCAACACAGGCTTCTCCACAGGAGAAAACTGCTCAATCGCATCAATGAGCTCCTCATCTGACGCAATTGTAACAACGTCATTGTCAACATCATGGTAGGTAAGGGCACAGTCGAAGTCATCTGTATCATGTGAAGAAGTAGGATATGCATATTTGATTGAAATTTCGCGTAATGCTTGATAAGACACTTGGCCATTCACCCAAATTCGGGAGAGAGGTACACGTCGAATTTGAGACGGTCCTAAAATCATAGTTTGGAATGAAAAGAAATCATGGAATTATCCGAATAAGCACAATAGTTCAAATATATACTCAGACATGGATTCTAAGTTGTCATAAATTTTATGTATTTGCCATGACAACTTTATCGAAGCTCACTTACCATCATCTTTCTCAAAAAGAAGTTTGATTACGACATCTTTCGTTGTGCTTTCAGTTAAAGCGGAATCAGACAAGCTAGTTGACATCGATAACAACTTTAGAAAATGGAATTTATTCGTAGAGAAAATGGAACTTGACTTCGAATCTGATCTCTTGATGTCGTATTTAATCGAAGTACTCGTGGGTACTGTTTTTTAGTACTGCTTTTGTCTTGTGTCAAAAATTCGTTTCGTATTGAATTATCGTACACTTCTCGGGTAAATTCTCACTTAAACAATCAATTCGTCGATCCTTTAATGCGTGGTGGAAGATCATTGACTTTAATCGACTACGAATAATAGTATATTTGGAGACGCAGAAAGAAACTAGGAGATTTTTTTATCATTTAGCTTATGAAAAATAAAATATACTTGATCATCGCAAACGCTAACATGTATCTTCCAAAATAGAAAAGTTCAAGTCAAAAAGCTCTGAATAAAGACTTTCAAGTATTACCCTAACTGCGAAAAAGAATAAAACAAATACGTTTTAACATTAGTATACCCTTATCATCTAGTTTTCACTTGTAGATGGAATCGTATGGTAAAGTAAGACTTTACTAGTAGTTGAGCCTGATTTTTCCTAAATTAGCAGTTGGAAAGGCTTCCTCAGTCATAAGTCCTTCATGATTGTATCTTAGAAATCAGATTCCTACGTAGATCTTGGAGTATACTTGAATCATGTTTCTTATACTATGTAGATTCTTGAATAACCTCTTTACCCCAGTAGAAAAATCAGAAGACCCGTAAAGTGATATTTTGAGGGATGGATTCCTTTACTGCTTTTACTGTGTTCACTGCACATGATTAAAACTGATTTTTTTTCTTTTTCAAACTCTTTAATGAATCTAACTTAGCAATATCTAAGGAAAGGTGATAGCTCAGATTATTTGAATATCTTGGAGTCTTTAGATGGACTAATTTCTTGGACAAATCACCAGCACTTTTTTCATTAACCTTGCTATTTTTTAATTTCATTTGGGTGTCAATCCTTCGAACCGTTGACTATTTATTTTCCGATAGATGAAATATAGGTAGATGCCAAAAATTAAGCTAGGCACTAAATCGATTTATACTATAATTATATTAAATTTTCACTAGAGTCAAAAGATAATCAATACCTACCGGAACATAGCCAAAAACTGCAATTAAAACCGTTGAAGTTGAAAACGGGTAGAAGACAATAGCATCCTGAGTGAATCCTGTAGTGATGTTGCCAATTGAACTTGAGAATGGAAGAGGGCAGTTTCAATGTGTGAAGTCTGAAAAACAGCTGTCAATTTAGCTTAAAGCAGCCTGAGTTTTGATTGGTTGATTTCATAAGGGACAAAAACTGGTGAAAAACTACCGAATAATGCGCACTCAAGCACAGACAGTATTAAATCTGGGTCTGGACCAGATTGCAATATTAGGACTAGTGTTATGGACTTGGATGGAAGATACAGGTATTTGGGGTTGAAAGACAGAAACGTTTAAAAGTTTAAGGCGTTTGTACGTTGTTTTTGTATTGTTCAGTTTTTTACTGTTACTACAGTCAAAATGATTTTTACTGTATAGATTGATATCATGTCCTAGATTTGTTAACCGGAGACTAAACTTGGGATGATGAGAAGCAGCCTGACACGATGGATATGTAACCAAAGTCAGGCAACTTTCAGAATGTATTTTTCGTCGGAAAGTAAAGTGCGCATATCATCCTCCTTGAAGACAATGATGAAACCGTTCTACCTCAAATGTCATCCTGACGTGCAGACCACAGACGAGGCGAAGACTTTGAACATGGAAGCTGTTCAGACTATCAACGGGCTTATAGACAGCTTGGATGCGACATGCGAAGGAAAAGTAGTAGATTGGCCAAAAGTAGTTCCCATTGAATTTTTGATAGCAAAGGAAGAAATCACAGCCAAGAAGAAGAAACCAATTCAAGCTCTCACTCTCCGAAAAGTGGAGTTGTCTATACCATCAGTTTCCCTCCGGGATAAAATTGTTCAATCTACGGGCACAGAACGTCACAAATACATGCATCATCTCCAAAGACTGATCCATTATGAATTTTCTAAAATCCTCAAGATTGCAGGATTGCCAGTAAATGTTTCGCCTGTGTACAGTTCTGACGAAATGATGGAAAGGCAATCAGCATCCTTCCCCGGTCATTCGTTTGAATTCGATACGAAGCCCAAAACAAAACGTGATATAGCCAGGGAATATTTTTTCAAGTCGATTGACTTTGAAAAACTGAATCGCAAATACAAGGAGATGTCGAAAGATGCGGAAGCTAGAAAATTAACTCAAGGCCTTATCAAGAATAATCCAATCCTTCGGCAGAATATGGTAGATGGAATCATCCAGAAAGTTAGAGTTCACAAAGATGCCAATATTGGATTCCTGGATCAACTTGTTACGTTACGACGGCTATCGCTTCTGTTGGAAGACAATTTTAATGACTTAAATATGGAAGAATATGGCAAAATGTGGGAAGAAATGACAATTATCTTGTTGGATCCTCGAACATATTCAATTTCTGGATCAGCTCTTCAAAAACGAAGGAAACGTGGTGAGCCAAGTGGATTTCAATTCACCTACGGAGCCGACAGTCGGGTCACTGTGGAAATGCCTATAGACTTCAGCGATGAAGAGCTTTTAACAGAGTTCAAAAGAAACTTGTCCATATGGTTTGAAATGCATGAAATAAAGCCTGAAGACTTCTTTAAGGCAGCATATTAAACTTAGCTTACATACACTATTTATTCATAAAGATCTATATTTGTCTCGTACCCCAGTTGCTTCGCCCTTTCTTCAAGTTCGGATACTACTGCCCGATGTGAATTTCCAGGAGGTGTAACCGGAGTATATGAATTTTGATGGATCCACATTTGGCAAATCCATTTTGTGTCTTGAGCTGTTTCCCCCTTGTGAAGTACTCTCTCATCTACTTTTCCATCAGCAAATGCCGGGAAGAAAAGCAGAGCAGAACCCATTCGAGGTTTTACAGTCAGCTGACTCCCATCACTACCTTTTAAGTCACGAAAGACAGTGCCTCCTCCCTTTTCAACATCATTGAGATAAACCAACAACGTTGCTAGACGCTGACCACCATTACTCAACTGGCTTTGGGGAACTTCATCGTAATGCCATGAGAACTGCTCACCCGGACGATATCTTACGATCTGGGGTTCTTCGATTTTGCGAAGCGGTATTCCAAGACAATGCACTACCTTTGCCAATAGCAGGGGAACTTGTCGAAAATAACAGAACCAGCTTGTTGAGGTTCTTATGGACGTTGAAAGGGCAGAAAATGTCGCAGAATTGACTTGCAGAGCATCATTCAAACGAACATTTCTCGGCTGTGTGATATTCTTTATCTCTTGACATTCTGACTCTGATAAAAAGTTGTCAATTGATATCACAGGCGGACTCGTGTGGAGCATGCGAAGGACCATCGAGTTTCTGTCGGCAGGGACATTTTTTTCTATTCCATTCTCATCAAATTTGGATAAATCAAGTTTAATAGAGTTGGCAAGGGATTCAACAATCAGAGTTCGTGAGTCATTGTCAATATTCATAGGTGCTGGTATGATTTCTGTATCTATAGCCAATGGAGGAAAAATATCATCTTCTGTTGGAATCGGCAAACCCCATTTATCCAACTTCTTGGAGGCTATCTTCTCCTCCACTAGTTGAGGAGTATCGACTTGCCAATTCTCCTTCGTTTTGATCTTCTTTTTCAATTTTCTTTCCTTCGCATTAGCTGTATTTCTTTTAGGTCCGAAGCCACCCGCGAATGCACTCAAGACTTCAGTATATGCTTGACAACTTGAAATAGCGCTAAGAAGACACAAGGTGATCAATAACTTCATTATATCCTAAATCTCCAAGCGGATGTCAACCAACAATAATGCTGGTCGACAACAAAAATTTGTTGATCAAATCGTAACAAATTGTAGATTTCGTTTCATATTTTTCGCATGTTATTCGTGAAGCAAAAAACCAGTATTTTAGTATTTTAAAGGACTGTTCACACCTTCAACTTTTTTCGAAGGATGGGTAGCATGGATATTGTACGTATGAAAAAAAAGTTCCTAGGTATATTTGTGGGATATCTCCCAAGTCAGTCATTAAGGCAATGTTTACTGCCTTTTAATCTTGAAAACAAGGCAACTTGTCAATTCAAAAGAACTTGATTTGGTAAGGTAAGACTTATGGAGTCTGGAATTTGAAGAAAGCATTTGAGAAGGACGCTTTTCATGAATCAGTGAAAGATGATCACTGGGTTGAGATAATCGAAACTGAGCAAGCTATTTAGGATACTGCAGGGGTCAAGACTAATTCTACCAGCAAGAAAGTAGACAATGAAGTGAAGCGATAGATAAGATAGTTCAATCGAGACGAATCAAGAGATATTGAAGGCATTTATTGAGAAAGGGAGATGATTATGGATAGAGCTTGTGTTGCATTCTTATGGTTGAAAAATCTGAAAAGCTAGAGGGATTTGATGATGCCTACAATCATCCATAGAAAAATATGAGGGGAAAATGGCATGAAGCCATTGATAGAGAGTTTGCAGATATAAATAGCAAAAAAAGAGATTTGTAAACGGTATGTGGGTCTACAAAGTTAAGAGCAGGGCAGTTTAGGGTCAAATTGGTGGGATGCGGATACAGTCAAGTGATTTTACCAAGAGCCTGTCATCGATTATGTGTCTTTCAGAATACTTTTGATTGCGATAATGGCCTGGAATCTCAAGGCAAAGGTATCAAAACCACATTTTTACACCCATATCTTGGAGATTAAAGGGTCAGAGAGGATGTATTCTTTCTAATAGTGCAGCCAAATATGCCCGCTTCACTTGCTATCTTTTGAAAGATATATGCGTTTAAGTGAAGTTTCAAATTGTGGTAAGAATAGATTAAATTGGTGCAAGGTTCTTGGGAAAGAACGTACTCTCTGGAGTCAGAACAATATATCAGAGAAAAATTCGTAGATGGATTTATCAAGAGTTTATTTGTAAGCAAAGGGAAAAGTCTTTCAAGGACACCTTCCCAAACTATTAAAGAAGCATAGAGCAAAAGTGGTTCAATGTAAATACCAAAGGCAATAATACATAATCCTTTCCAGTACTTCTGCTTGATTGGTTAACAAGCGCGGGAAGCTACTCTCGGAATAAGGGAGGTAAGATAATGACGGCAAACCAAAGGAATCAATCCCAACCAAAATTGTTGACTTGTTCAAAACTAACGGATTCACTTGAGGGCGGATAACGAGGGATATTTCAATGCGACTAAAGTTTGAATCCAAGTTCCTTGCTGCTGTTCATCGAAAGGCACAACAACGGGATTGAGATGGTTCATAATGACATATTAAAATTGTGTCCTTATGGCCGCGAACGGGGATTTGCAAAATAAAGATTCTATACACAAATTCGAGGGTTCTTTCTACATCAGCAATTTTCTTGAGTTTTTTTAAAATCAATTTGGCAGAAATTTATTTTCAATTTAGTAGTGTTAGTCAATTTCACAGTAACGGGCTAGTTTTGGAAAAGGTTGTGAGGAATAACATATCCATCACTTCAGCAACACCCTTTCTCATCTCGATCCTGTTACATATAGATTTTGACCATGGTGCGAGGAAACAGTATTCGTCTTCAGAAAATATTTCAGGATTCAATAGTCGTGAACATACCCATTAGCGTCACAGCTGATATGGGAATCGCAATTGCCAGGACACGAGAAAAAAGAATAAGGGATATTTACGAAATGTTTCCTTCACTCCGAAAATCTGCTACCCTAAATGACGAAATCACCAATAATAGTGACGGCAATGAAGATGAAACTAAAACTAAAGAATCAATAAACAAATCAGAGGGAAGTAAGCGATCAAATCTTCAAACTCCTCATCCAAGTCAATATGGAAACATTGTTGATTATCTCGAAGCCAAGTATGTAAGAGGTGTCATGATTCAGGACGATGAAGATGCAGATGACGAAGACATGGAAGATGACGAAAAACGATCCGTTTATGATTCCGAATCTAGCTTTTTAGATGATTCTCTTCTTAAACGCGATGTGGCATCACAGGTGCTATCCAAAGTTACATATACTAAGCTTGAGCTTGAGCAGGATGATGAATCTTTCTTTGTCAATGTCGGACCATTGGAAATAGAGGAAAATGAGTTGACAAATTATGATCCTCTTGACGATGAGGCTATGAATGCCAAGAAACCCACCAAACGAAAGCGACCCACCTCCATGGAAGATAGCAAATCGGGACCGCCAAAAAAACCAAGACTTCGAATAAGAACTCTCCTGTTCCAAGTGATAAAGAGAAAACAGCAACGGAGCAAACAATCCCAAAACCCATCACCAAAAAAATTGTTTCGAAAGTAAATGATGAACCGTCTTCAATTCAATCTGATTCAAATATTCCTTCTGCAATTCAAGACCAGATCAACGCGCTTAAAAAAAGAGCTGTTGATCTCAAAGAGAAATCAAGTGATGTCTTCAAAAGAACATGTGAGTTAATCAAGTCGTTAACAGAGAAGGATTTGCCAAGAAGAAAAAAAAATGAAAAAGTTTCGATCGTAGTTCCCGAAGGAAAGAATCCAGGTGATGACATCACCTTTGCCAACCCTCATGTTCCTGGTCAGAAGCTTCGAGTGAAGGTCCCAAAAAATGCTACTTCCGGTAGCAAGTTTGTAGTTAGTGTCCCGGTCCCGAATGCTGCGAATCCTGATGTCGACAATAATAAGTGGTCAAGGGAAGCTCAAGATTTACTAGATGAGTATTCACATACTTACGACGATTGGTGTCACGCAGAGGCTGCATGGAGAGAGGTTGATCCGTCATCGACAGAAAAATTTCAACTTCATCATGAGAGGATGAATAAATTTGATCAATTACTCCCTTTCTTCCCCAAGGATCTAATAACCCCAATCGATGGCACTTATTTACGAAAGGTGGTCCGTCGTGCAAGGCAAAATAAGCACAAGCGAAGCAAGACTGCTCAAAAATTGGAAGAAGAGGGTATACTTCCACCATCAAATGAAACTTCAGTACCATCGACAGTGCAATCCGATCCGGCGACCATGAACACTAGTTGCAAAATTAATGTCCCAGGAAAAGGGAAGAAATTTCCTCTTGTTGAAGCTCCTAATTCAATGTAATCATGATGAAACGCCCTACATGCATTTTCACGCAATAATATTACATAGCACTTCAGCCCCGATTAGAAAAAATGATTCAAAATAGACTCAAAACTTGTATTGCATTTGCTGACTAGATTTAAGATTGAATCTATGAATCTAAGGAAAATACTTGAACCCATCCATCTTCACTTCCACTCACCAGTCTTTCTGGATTTTTATTTCTTGTAATGGCTACAGTCCAATTCTTGTGATCGGTATGAAACGTATGCGCCGGTGTTATCATAGCATCTAGCTTCCATACGTGGATAACTCCATCTGCTCCAGATGTAACAAATTTTCGACTATCCGGCAAGCTGACAACGTCAAGAATCCAACTCGAATGTGCATTGACGACGTGATGTACCAACGTTTTTTGCTTCCCGCCAACATCCCAGACTGCCAGAAATCCTCCATCACAGCATGTCACCAACAAGGAACCATCTGGAGTGAATTGAACCGCACGAACAGGCTTAGAATGTTGTGTCAAACGACAGTGTCCCTTTTTCCGCAAGGGAATAATGTCAACCAATCCATCGGTACGACCCACAGCCAAAGTAAGTTCCTTAGGGTGCCAGCAAATGGATAACGGAGTATCTCCTGATCCACATCGTTCAATTATACTTCCCGCTGCTAGAGCTGGCTTCTTTGCCATAGGAGTAGTTATCCCCAGAGCAACCATCGCAATCGACCCATCCAGACATGGGAACGCTGCCACAATGTCTCCATGTCCATAAAGGTTTGGAGGACAGAGTGCCATGGATGTCCCTGTTGAATCTACGAATAAAAATTCATGATCTGAATGCACTTCAGTTGGCTTATCATCAGTTAATGTTGCAGTAAGCTGATCGTGTTGAAAAATCCAAAGGCGGACCATTCCTGTGAAATCCAAGGCAACAATTACAATGTCACCTGTCATATCATCCTCACCGACATAATTTCGAATAATCTGACACTGACTGTAACCCAAGATTTTTTGACTAGGAGAAGGAAATGCTTGATTCATCCCTAGGAGAATGTGAGAACAAGTGATTTTTAACGCGGATGCATCAATCTTATTTTTTCCCGATTCAGATTGTGTTGTCTCATCGACTTGCATCAAACGCACAGTCCCGTCCGCTGAACTTAAAGTCATAGTCCATCGATTAACTTTGTTCAGTACTTTTAAAACAATTGACTGAACTTGCCAAATAGGAGAGCCGTCATCTAGGATACATTCCCGATGGATGCAATGGTTACCGCTCATGGATATGGAATTTTGAGAGAATTTCAGATTAGGGTTAATAGAAAGATCGAGATCGCCGCAAATTTTTCATTTGATGCACCCCTTATACAGCTCAGATTTGTCAGTGATGGCTGCTAGGTAGCAGTCTGCCACCTTTGCGTTGGGGAAGGCATATCTGAGGGACACATACTAAAATTATTTCCAGAAAACTCCGAATGAGGAATTCTCTTTTCCTGACATGGTAGAGTTGCATTAGATTTTAACAGTAGTATTGCATAGGCTGCGTACTTTTTTGACTGACTGCCTCAGAAATTCTGTATTTTCATTGCTTTAGTCATACTTGTAGCTGGATATCCAATCCCAATCATTGTTCTTTGCAGGATATGAACTCTCATCTGTTCATCACATTTGATTGTGCTCTATGGTGCGATATAGAAATAGCACATTGATAAAATATAATTGATTAATTCTTTAGTCTTGTGTAGTCTTAGAACTTCTCTCATGGATAACTTCTAGACCCTTCTCAAGAGTTGTTTGTGAACTCTCCTGAAGAATTAGATATAATGCTAAAGCTTCTTGCCAACTGTGTAGGCAAGTCACTTCATAAGGACAAGTTGGTGGTCAATAAGGACAAGCTAGTTTGGATCTTAGACTCTTTTTTACTAGAGAGCTAACGCCTTAATAAGATCTTTATAGAGATCATTATTATAGCTGTCCTAGATTTTATAATGATACTTTCAATTTATAAAAAATACTTAGTCTTCACTAAGTTTAGCAATTGAATCATTTATCATAGTTACACTTGTGGTAGATATTTCATAGGATATTTGAGTTGTAATTTACCATAGCTAGATGAGTAAATATAAGCATATTTTGATGCTACTACTATTAACTTTGCACTAATGGCACAGGTCGTCTCCTACACACATCTCAACCTATTTGTGTTAGGGATTAGCTTTCATGATCCTGTAGGTCAGATTGTTTCTAAGTTTGAAAAAGTAAGATGAAATACGCTTTCTACCTGCATGATTACTGCATGCCACTAATGTTCTGAAGAATCAGTAAATGATTTTATTTACTTAGCGGGATCAAGAAATAAGCAGAAGATACCAAAAGGGCTTTGTATGGTCATCTTCTAGGTCAGTGGAAGCTTGATATTCTGCCTTCATTTCTGTCAGTAAATTCTGATTAAATGGGATTTTTGCTATTTATCTATTGAATACACACAGCCTCAATAATCCCTTTGATGTTTAGTTGGCACCTTTATTACATCAAAATTACCAAGGCTAACTAGAAATGTATTCTTTACTTTGTCATTCAGATGATTCCTTGAAGTCTCTGCGTTAGCTTTTAACAATGTTATTTATCAAACATATATCTGCAATGCACGTACTTGCTTGCTTTATAATCTAACTAATTGAAAGCTAAGAACAAGCTCCAAGCGCTTCTCCTCCAAGAAAGATAATGAATATTCTTGCGTGTTCTATTCAAAAGATGCTGTTTAGAGTCTTATCACATTGATGCAAGTATAAAAGTTTTTTAGAGAAATATTCACACAATGACAGAGACTTACAGATTTCACTTCTTTCGTAGAGTCTGGTTTGAAAGAAAGGGGATTTTAGTTATGGGATGATTATTTTATAAAAAGGATTTACGTTATAAATGTCTTCCTAAATTGAAATCTTTTAACATATTGCGAAGTTTAGTAACTAATTGGTATACACGTCAAATGAGATTTATACGGCCACATAGTTGAGGTATGGCATGACGCTAGTAAAGGGAATCATTTCATACGTTGATACCTTGAAGAACCTACTTTTAAGAAGTAAATTTATGCATACCCATTCAGAAAACCATTAAACTTCTTGTTTCTGAAATGGATGTAGCGTATACAGAAGGCCTGGTAATAGGCTTCAACATCACAATTGAATTCTACCAAAAATCTTGGGAATCGAGTGAATCCTTAATTTTAGTTTAACATGATTTGCCTTGTACTTATTCTATATTTTTGGCGTTTTCGTCGATTGACCCTGCTTGCAGAGCCAACTGCTTCAATTTATCATGTCTCATGCGCATCTCTGCAACTATTTCTTGCATTTCTGTTGCATTGATGATGTCATTCAATTCAAAAGGATCCTCCTCAAGGTCGAAAAGCTGCTCTAAGTTGTAGTCAGGCCATGTCATGAACTTGTACTTTTTACGAACTAGTGCGGTTGACGCAGGGATGACTCTAGTTTCAAGATGAACTGGATGTTCGTAAAAGAATTCTTCGCGCCACTTCTGAGTGTCATCTGATTTCAGATACAAATCTGAGATGTCACGCCCCTGCATGACGTTTGGCTGCTTAATTCCAGCAGCGCCGAGAATAGTTGATGCTAGATCAATATTAAGCGTAAAATCATCGTTGATAGTTCCTACCTTACTTCGCGGCATTCTTGGGTCTTTAATTATTAAGGGAACTCGTATACTCTCTTGGTGAGGAAACCACTTTCCAGCAAGCTGATGTTCCGAATGAAATAATCCATTATCAGTAGTGAAAATTATCATGGTATCTTCAAGAATATTTTGAGCTTCCAGTTCTCGATATATGGCTTCCGACGTTTTATCGATTTCGGATATGAGTCTGAAATAATTCTTCATCATATGCTGATGCTTTTCTGGAGTATCGAAGCGTATCCTCCATCTACGCCGCCCTTCGTTTATATCCTCGAAGAACCACGGTAACTTACTCCACGCTTCCTCTGTAGCACTCACCGGTACTGCAACTGTTTCATTTTCATAGAGCGACATGCTTTCTTCTTGAGGGAAGTATTGTTCATCTGTGTGGTCAACAGAATGAGGCGCAAAGAAACAAACTTCGAGAAGAAATGGCTTTTCTTTAGGTCTTTCCTTCAAGAACTTGATGGCGCCATTTTCATCCTTTTTTGTGGAATGAATTCGGCCTCCTTCTTCGTCGTACCAGTGGTCTCCATAATAGACGTCTAAATGATGGAATGTGCTTGTAACTGGATCTTCAACAGGGAAGTGCCACTTTCCAACGTGACCGAGGTGATATCCCATGCTTCTGAGTAGATGGGGCCAAGTTTCGTTCCAGCCCGAATACCAGAGAGGTTTATCTGGATAGTCACTCTGGTGCCTAGAAACATACAATCCTGTGTAAAGAGTCGCTCTGCTAATCCAGCAAACGGAAGTTGTCACACAATTGTGGATAAATTTCATTCCCTGGCTTGCCAACCAATCGAAGAAGGGAGTGCGGACAATCGATGCATTGGCTGATCCGATAGAATCATGTCTCCAGTCATCACCGTAAAGGATAACAATATTTAAGGGTTTCTTCGCCTCTTTTTGCTCACTGCTTCCTTGACTTTCTTGAGTTTCCTGAACTTTTGAAGTTTCCTGACTTTCTGGAGTTTCCTGAACTTTTGAAGTTTCCTGAACTTTTGGAGTTTCCTGAATTTCTGGAGTTTCCGAGACAACAATATTTTTTGACTCCGCTTCGACTCGTTGAAACAGCGGATCTTCTTCTTCCAATGGTGCAGAATCTCCGGACAAAAATGGAGGTATGATTACTCTCTCCATGAAACTGCTACCCTGCATAACCTGTGTAGCAATTGATATAACAACAGAAGCTACGAACACTATCGCTAGCATTGGCAACTGTATTCTCGATCGAAAACCGTTAGTGTTGTTCGTCTCCATGTCTCTAATGAAATATGAAGTATTGTCACATTTTTCAATTGCGTTTACGGACACAAGATCTAACCGAACAGCGTAAGTACCAGCTGCTACTGCTGTTGTATTCTAAGCTCAGATGTACTGGATAGAGTGAAGAACGTATAACACGTACGGTAATGCAAAAATGACTAAATGGCTAGTGTTTCGCTTTAAACTATATCCAAACACAGAAAACAATTAAAAAGCAATCCTGCGAGATTTAGCAAGCTCTCAACGGCTGCTACGCATATCAACGCATAAGGATCTAAGTTCTTTGCAAACAAAGCATCTGGGTTATTGGATTCCTAGACGTGATATTCAACAAGTTCATAAAAGGATTGAAGTCATCCGTCATATTCAGGCTCCAAAAGCGGGAAAATAACTTCATTGACATAGTCGGTTACTATCTTGCAATCTGGTTTTTGCAGATGTGAGTTCCAAGCACATTGAGTAGTCTTGCATCAAGAACGTAAGATGCTGATTCTTTGGAGTGACAACCAAATTGTTGACAGGAATTAAGAAATTAATTGTTTCCCTAGATTTACAAGCCATAGAGTTAAGACAATAACATAGACGGACACATATTAATGGTCATATTAAGATGCGATTGTGTCATGGTTATGTACGTTCTAATTTGAAATCCTTGTTACTCTGTACAATATCATGATAGTGGATGCTGATGCTAGTGACTTGACCCTGCCGCGGAATGTAGATTTAGACCTAAGATCAGAATGATAGATTTGTCTTCTTAAATGTAAAGATTAGTTGTCAATTAGGCATACAACCAATCATTTTTCATAGCAATACGACATACATTAATCAATTGAAGAATAACGTTCTAATTGAACACTTATCTCAATCATGTATCGGGAGGGCTGTCATGATGATGAATTGAACCAATTATCTGCTTTGATTCCACGGGTGTAGTTCAAATAGGTGAGCGTGATACAGACGCGTTAACGTGAAGCCTAATCTATGCAAAATAAGCTGGGACTTATGAAGGTCGAAATAACCACTTGTAGGAATTTCCTAGTCTATGGATGACAGTAATCCAATTAACTGCTAACCCTATCCGAAAAAGAGAAACACATCTTAAATGGTACGATGGAAAAATTGTGATGTCTGCGAAATCAGCCTACGACGCTTTTGCTTCAGTCGATCAGTTAGTTGCGAAGCCTGTGCTTGGAAGTGATGGTGCTGCATCATGGCAGGAATTCAGGAAGGAAACGAAGATAATTCAAAGAGAGTCAACTGCTCCTGGATTACAAATTAAGCGAAGCGATAGGTTGGGGACTGGATTCAGAACCCTGGAAGAGGAAAGGGAAAATGAAAATAAAGTTCGGATGGAATCTGGGGAAAGTGCCCAAGGCAGTGGCTATACTGCTTTTAAGAGGAAGCAAAATCCAGAGGAGGTAGCACAACGCAAGCAACGTAGGCTCGCAGAAAAGAGAATACGCCCCGACAAAACACCTTACTATATACCTTCCCAAACGTTCATTGGTTACAAATTCGACTACATCTTCACAACACGGGATGGTTCAACCGGATATTATTGGGACGGAATGGATAGCTACAAGAAAGTCATGGGGTTAGATATTTCGGAAGAACATATTGAGACTACGCCAAACAATGAAAATGCAAAGACAATATCATCCGAAGTTTTGCGAATTAAAAAGAAAATTGAAAAGAAAAAGCAGAGTATTGCACCACCATCACTCAGTATAGATCCATCCAATCCAAGGGAACAGGTTGCCAATGCGATACGCTTGCAAATGGAGCAGCGTAAGAGACCGCCACCAAATTTAGTTGTTTTGCCGGAAGGGTGGGAAACGGCTTTGGATCCATCATCTGGAAAAGAGTATTACTATCATAGATTGACTAATCAGAAGCAATGGGAATGTCCAGAATTTGACCTCCCTGAAGGTTGGAAATCTGCAAAAGATATTGCCACATCTAAAACGTATTATTATAATGCAAATGGAGAGACAAGGTGGACAAAGCCTTGATTTATATCATGTAGTGAAACTGTCAAGTTTATTTATCTATAGGAAGGTTCAGAGCCTATGCAAAGCATGAGATTTCTGTGCATAGAATGAGTATGAGATAATACTATTGGGAACCAATTAAAATATATTTTGAGGCCATTCCAATGTCGTTATTGATGGCTTGGTGTATGCCAAGTGAAAGTGATGCAAGAAAGATATGACAGCTTCATTGAGTCTATACAATCTCCTGACAAAGAAATGGAGAAGATAAATGACAGAGTTGTACTTTTTGTCATGCTGTATGAAGGTGAAACCAATTGTAAATACTGTAGAGAAAAAAGGCAAGATGATGAATACAACTTTGCAGGAATCAAACACAATTTCCTTCAAAATTGCTTCAAGCTGTAAGGTGAATGATCAAACCTCTTCTTTGTTCTTAATAATTTTCTTCCCTGTCATTGAAGAAATTTTGTCTGAAGAAGTTGTACATTCAAATAGTCTAGGCAGATTCTTTGAAATGAGACACTACCTTGATGTAGAGTGATTTTTCACCTTCAAGTCTTATTGATTCAAGTCTTGCACAGGATCCAAGGTACTAAGACCAAAATGAATGTTTAACAGCAAGAAGGTCTTCTATCTTGATATTCAAAGACATTTCATAGCCTACAACTTAAAAATTGACTGAATAAATTCACTCATTTCTGCTCACAATTAAGTATCGTGTTTTCCCTGTGCAATGTTTTGTGTCAGTGAAAAAAGAAAAGTATCAGTCAATGGTTATCAATAAATTTTCTTATTTGGATGCTTTGTATACCTATGATGAATTGTTATGGATTTCTGGGACTTGGATGGAGTATGAAAGTAAGACAATAAACAAAGTTGAATCATTGAATGTTTCAGGAAGTTTGTTACTATCTCAGGTACATATAGCCTTGAACTTTGTACTTTTCAATATCTTTTGACACAAGCATGAAGTCCAAATGTATCCAGAGTGTTAGAGTGTGTTTAGTGTAAGTACGTGTCAATCCAATGTTCTACCGCGAAATTCTTTGATTAAAGTCGACTTTGTTATATTAGGCTAAGTGCCGAAACCTCTTTCTAAGTATGTACATCGAAACCTTATTTCTAGTATGTAAGTGCGACGCTTGGGTTATGTGCTATTATTGTATAGAAAGCAAAGCGCATGTCCAAATTCCTGAGAATTAGTAATATGCTTTAGTAAATAATCGTAGCGAGCGCTATCCATTCATTTCGTGTCACATTCTCAATTATCGCATTGCAAATTGCTACATTGAAGCTAAAATGTTGTGCACTTCACGAAAAGGACCAATGTACAGATCCAACAAATAACTTAAACCAAGATAAATTTTGAATTTCAGACATTTGACCTCCTCCAATGTTGCGAAGATACAGAAAGGTTGCGTAATACGCAAAGAAGTAGTTCGAGATGTGAAAAGCCACCTCCACTTTGAATCTTCAACCATGGCATGTGAATCATATGCAATATTGGTAAGCCAATTTTTTTTCTTTGAATCATCAATTATGCACGGCTGTGTTTTGCCATTTGAGAAATAATCCACGATGTGGCAAGTTCTTTACCGTGCAAGAAGAAACGTCTTTATCATCCATTGAGCTTTCTTATCATTGAATGCGCACCAAATGGTTTATAGACATTGGAAGTAAAAAATCAGCTGGAAAGACACCTATGTTTTTCTCCTCTCTCATTTTTCTCTTTGAATTTCACTCCGTACTTGAAAAGAAGTGTACATAAAGATTCTTCCTGATTGTGTCGTTGTCAGTTTCCATTACAATACCTTTCAATGCGATATTGATTTTTGAATTGTTGATTCTGTCAATATTCTCTTTTTACCTTTCACGGACAATAGATGATTGGAAGGATAACATCAATAAGAAATAACTCCGGGAGTTGTGGCAACAAATTCAAATCTATTTGACATCAAGGTTGCAGGCCACTCTAATCAGGATACACTATAAAGCAAATGTCCATAGACGGTGATTAGTAGCTATCCAAATTGTGGTGAACCAAGGTGGTAAGAGCAAATTTGTCGGTCTAATTCTAAAAATATTTCGGCCCATAGCCCTCAGAAATCCCGAAGCACAAAAACTCCTTCACTTCAAGTTCCTATGGTGTATGACAATGAAATAATCTTTGATGAACCTTCCCTTGCTGCAGTAACAAATGTATATTCTTGGTAATAAATCCATCTAGGTAGATTGGATGCTGTTAGGATTATGGATATTTTATGGAGGACAAGAATTGAAGAGATTGGAGACACTTTGAAGGATCACTATTTTAGGAATGAAAGTGCCACAACACAGATTGATAGCCTCAATCAATAATAGCAATCATTTTGTATTATCACAACTTTTTGAAGGGTTTAATAATTATAATTGAAGAGGTGAAGGAACACTGTCAGTTTGAAAAGTTAAGAGATACCAGTGTGTCATTATAACAAATTTATTAAGAGGAGAATCACTGTTGCAACATCATCAGGAATATGAATTAAGAAACTGCAATGATCATTATAAAAGGTTATGTTTTCCTCCAATATCTGCACCCCTTGTGATTGCAGTTCAAGATATTAAAGATTCTCTAGTCCTTTCTTAAATTGTAGTTGTACCCTTACATTTGTTTAAGATGAATGCACTCTCTTTTACTGAAACTTATGTAATGTGATGTCTCTTTGCTCCAATGAATATGTTGATCATGGCTCTCCTTGAACCACTCTTTTTTACATCCTGACAAAATTGATTTCTTGGTGATTATCGAATTCTCAGCATTTTCCTACAAACTTAATTGTCAAGTCTACTCTGAAATAAATGTTACCCATTTGGATCTGAAAACATTCAAATTTGAGCTGCTGTGAAATAGAGCTCAGCTCTTCATTTCTAAAGTTGATTGAATGCACTGCCAAAGCTCACCACTGTGCACCTAACTCCGGATACAAAGCGTGCTTTTACGAATTTGATGGTGTAATAGGTGTTGCTGATGTGGTTGCTGAGTCATTATCATGCATTCTCTTTTGACTTTCAGATGCTCTATTAATTGCCCATTCTAGCTTAGATTTTGCTCTAAGCT
>CAAAJI010000045.1:57610-86258 GCA_900642245.1 Fragilaria radians
ACTGCTGCGCTCAATGCTGGGAGCAACGAGATGACGGAAGGTCTATGCTGACCATTGACTACTTCATAATTTGATTATCAATCATCCTGCATCTCAAAGGTGCAATCATTTCGAAATTGAGTATGCAGCATTAACTGAAAAATATTGAATTCTCGATTTTTTCATAATTTGCTTTAATTTGAAAATCATTTCATTGTGTAAGGTACATGGCTTCGGATAAACTGTAACTGTCGTTCATTCCTCGAGCAAGATGAGGAGCATTTAACTTTAAAGGCTCGAAAAACAGATGTCGTACATTAGTTTCTATGATCTTGACTTTTTTCATCCAAAATCCTGATCCTAGTTTCATAGTGATCCATCGTGACATATTGGTGATTGACTGTTTGGTGAAGAATGACAAAGATAAAACATGAATTTCAACTCTTTAGAAAAATAGCCAGTGAAATCTTCTGATCATTTTATACTCAGAATAGGAATGGAAGCTCATTGCATCTAAACAGGCAAAATATGTCTGACATAGCATCCAACGCGATAAAAAAGATATGGAACCACTAAGGCTAAGGCTTCATATTGATCTTGTTGGATGAGAATGAATTAGATTTTGCTCAGTCTGCTAAAGGATCATATTAATGGTATGCTACGTTCAAAATAGAAATGCAGTGACATGGTTTTATACACATAGCATAAGTAGTCTCAAAGATATTCTAGGAGTGTTTCATTTTTCCCATTACGAAACTTGAGTGATGCCTCACTCAATATCTCTGTTTGACTGAGGACTATCGTTGTCTATGGTGCCCTTCGATATCGTGAAGATTGGACACTAAGGGCAATGCACAATTTATATTTGCGGCTATTTCTACGATATTCCGGAAAAATATCATATTGTAAGTGCTTGCTTCTTTAGCCAAATGATCACAACAAAACAAGGGAATAAGGTTTTCAAGAAGAATTTATAAGCGATTGCTTTCGACCATAAATTTCCTTCTACGGATAATTATGCACACCTCAAACAATTCTTAGCATGGATTAAAAGTTTTTCAAATCAATAAGTTGTTTTTGAGTGGTTGATTCTATCCTAGGATAACGTTGCTTAGCTGTAAAGCTCGTCGGCCTATTGTGAGAATCAATTTCATCAACATGAGAAGGTAATCGATTCTCCAATCTTTTTTTAATCAAATTTCAACCAGGCTTGACAAAAATTATTTTCTTGCGGCGCGTTGAAAAAATAATGTGTCCTTTCTTCGCTTCATCAAATAAGCGAGAGGCATGGATAGATGAACCAAAGCTCTCTGAAGCTTTTTCGAGGTGTGAGAGGGGAAATATTAATCGTAGAAATTTGTAGCTCTCAACTTACAGGTTTGGGGCTTTCCACCAAAGATCCTTCCTTTTTATCATAGCATAAGCTTCTATAAGCTAGAAGAAGGGGTTGTGCGGCATCAAGTACGTTGTATTCCGGGCAAAATTGCCTAGCAAGACTTTCCACACAAAGACAGTTTACAACAAGAGTTGCATAATTCGCATCAATCCGCACTTTATGCTTTCGTATCAAACCCAATATCCCTCGCAAAACTTCCCCAACATCCACGTTTGTGCCATAGCCACGGCATCTAAGCCTGAATAAAATATCCATATCTTCAATAAACTCTAGTTCCTGTTCCTTATTGAGGTTGTTCTTAGAAAATTGCAGTGCACATTTGCCAGCAATTCTTCCATTTCCATCCCCAAAGCTGCATAGCATTCCAACAAAGTTGGTTGTCTCATCTTGGGAAAGCTGTGCGATCATTCCTGCATCAACAAGTGTAATTCCCAAGTGTCTTCTTTTTCTTGACATCAGCTGCACCTCAAGAGAAGTTGACGAATGAACCTTCTTGTCTTCGAAGTGAGCCAAATCCAGTAAAATGTTCCCAGGGTGCAGGTCAGCATGCATTTGTCGATCTTTCTCAAATTCTGTTAGTTTGGTAAGGTAGACAAGTGAATATGAAAAGAATGCTTACCAATCAAGAGCATCTTCAGGTATAATGATAGTCCAGTTGTAACAATGAACTTTGCCAACTCTGGTGGAATAATTTGATAGCCTTGCGGATAACTTGTTTGGTAACTTTCTCCTTCTTTATTACTTCCTTTAGACAATGACGACATCTTCTGAAGCCTAATTTGAGAAGCAACGGCATTGTAATCGTCGAGGACGGTTGTGACAAGTCTGCCAGGTTCAAAGGTTTCAATTATTACAGCTGAGGTTGCGAAGAGAGGTCGTGGGAAACTAACGTGATCCCATTTTCTGAAATTGTGATTTAGCACTTCTAGATGGTGTGCTTCAACTCCCAGGTGCGACTGAGCGGCCATAGTGTGACTGAATTGCTCCACAGTTTCACGTACATGCAACCAAGATAAAGCAGGAAGAAAATCTGCAATTGTTGCAACCATTCTCATAAGCCGAAAGTCCATATCAATGAGCTTGGAAACATTAGGATGTCTCACTTTTGCAATGACTGATGTTCCATTTAGACTTGCCCGATGGACTTGTGCAATAGAACCTGATGCCAGGGGCTTTGTATCAAAGTCATCAAAAACTTGAAACAAAGTGTTTTGAGGCAAACCAAGACTAGTTTCAACTTGCTTTTGGGTATATCTCCATGAATGGCATGGGGCATCAGAATGTAGTTGCGAGAGAACAATGCAAAGTGATTCAGGAAACATATCGGAACGAGTGGAAGCCCATTGTCCTAAAGTACATTTTGAGTCTCAATTGGATTTTTTCTCATATTATTGAAGTATGCGTACGTACCCCATTTTATAAAGGCAGGTCCACTGGAAGCTATACACGATGCAAACCAAGGGAACCAAATTTTGTCACGAAACGTTGTCGAGATGAATGCCAACCATGCAGTAGAAGTCACAGGGATGAAATTTATTGTTAGTCGTACCGATCGAAAGAGAAGATCAATGATAGTTGGACTCAGTGACTCTTCATTGAATTGACTTTCGATACCAAGTACAGATGGGATTCCAAGATTCATTATATTGTCCGAGAAGACATTGTCGGATGAGGACTCCATTACAGATGAAAAGTTGTTCACAAATTCTAGATCAGCTTCATTAACACCATGCATAGAAATGACTTTGAGTTCAGGTTGCTTCAATGCCCACCTGTCAAATTGACGCGCTCGTCCCCCCGATAGAACAGAATGAAGACGCTGAATCAGAATTTGTCGAATCTTGGATATCTTCGTGTCTACAATTTTGTGCGATGTTACGAGGATTCGACTAGCACTGTTGGATATGCCGATCAGGTCAGCATTTGATCCTATACAAATTTTTGCACAGAGAAGGAAAAAGACAAGTGATTTCAGCTCGTGCATTGAAAGCTATAATTTTTGTTTTAAAGATATGATAGAAGATACATCCATACCTCGTCGTTACTGGTTGCAATTTTACTGCACTGGAGTATTTCAGAAGCATCAGGTGACTGACGTCTTAGAACTCAGAGATTGTGTCATTTATATCTTTCTTTGATTCTACAATGATACGATTCCTCAGCCTTCTAGTTATAGCAACGTCAACTCATGGCTACAATCAATTATTTAACCGACGAAATTCCTTACAAGTTCTTGCCACTGGAGCAATTATGGGAAATCCTTCAGTTTCGCACTCATTGGATGCATGTAACCCAAAAGCCAACAATTGCGTTTTCACCACTTGGACTCCCCCAACGGGATCCACGCCTTCAGCCACTATTAAAGATCTTCGCTCTGCAATACAAAGCTATCCTCAAGAAGGTCAAAATGTAAGATTTGTACGTCGAATCTCAAACATCGCATTGTCGTTCCTCACACATGACTTCTTAGGATGTGGATGGTGGTGGTTGGACCATTGCCAGTGATGAACTAAATTCCTCTGGAGTTGCAAGAGTGGAATATCGGTCATCTGGGAAAGGGTTTTTTGCAAGAAACTTCAATGGAGGTCGACCTTTTGTAGATGACCTAAATATTGAAATCACTGATGGAAAAGTTCAAATCAGATCTCAATCCAGGGTCGGTGACAGTGACTTCGGAGTAAACAAGAAGCGCGTCTCATTCCTGGCAACAGAACTAAAGGAAAAAGGTTGGGGAGTTTGAGCATGATGACCTTAGTCTCATTGAATCGCTTATTCTTTAGGTCCACTTATTGCGATACACTTTAACCCAATATTTTTTTAGTCCTGAAGTGTTACCTTTTAATCAAGGATCAAGTTTAAATCATTTTTAGCTGCTTTCCTTTTTCATTCATGATTCTGTTTTGGAAAGAAGCGTGGAACATTCTCAAGTGGAATTCATTTAGTTTCCTTTATGCTTAAATCTATTCGCTTGGTTGAAAATATTTGAAGGTTTATCCGTTCCCAAATCGATCACAGAAAGCGTTTATGGATGAAAATACCGTTCTTTTTGTCCATTGAATGCCAGGCTTCAAAACGGCATAGCCAGTTATACTCCTCCTCTTGTCCTTTGTCCCAATAGACAATATCAGAAATGCCTCAATTCCCATTTCAGGTTAGTGTCCAGCATCATCCTAGATTTTTTCTCTGATTGCACTAGATCGCAATAAATACAGCTGAACATCCGTGGTTCTACCTTTTTCATTTGAACTCTTTGAATTTCATCATGGCGGGCATTTATGTATAGTAAAGACCTTAGACTCAAACCAGATACCCAAAAAAATAAGCTGATTGCGTTTTTGAAGTTGGTCAGACTTGTCAAATTTTCCTGACTCCCTTAAAAATTTACTTTTTCAAGATATGTTGTAAGTCTACTAGGTGCATATTTAAATTAATGACGAAAACTGAGGTTACACTAAGGATTACCACGTTCATAACAATTTATTACACAATAAGTTATCTACAAGTTGAATAACCTACTTATTAGCCATTATAGTAGAGTTTTCATGGATGTCTAGAAAGTAATGATTATCTACACATTAGACACTAATCCATTTAGCTCACATCGTAAACGCGAAAAAATAGAGTGAGAAATTGATTTCGCGCATCGCTTCATTCATAGCAGTTCAAAGGATGGTGTTCATGAACAAATTCGCTAAATTTAAAAGAGAAGATTTTGAAGCGAACTAAAATCACAGGTCATATATGCCTCCATCGCTGAACTATTAGCACAAAACATTTAAGGTCAGCTACAAAACACTGAGTTGAGGTTTAATCACTGTTTAATGTGTCTTTGAAATTAAAGGGAAAATATTAAGTTTAAGTGGTTGCATGTGAAGAACTAAGGTGAGATATAAAAACAGGAGATGATCAAAAAAGGAGAATGCACTTTTTTGTTAATGTCACAACCTTACGTTTGTCTCGCTTTTTTTCATCATATTGCAGGAGATGATGATCTATTATTAATGAAATTATCTGAATCTTAAAACACTTAATTTTTTGTCCAGCTTGATCCCATGACATCCCAGTGTGACGATATATGTGCAAATATGAACAGAGATAAGTGTGATAGGAGTGCCACTTGCTTCAGTAAACCCGAAGTTATTCATTACTCATTTTATTGATCAATATTTTGGTGAATTTAACTACTGTTGTGAATAATGAGTACAGCTTCATGAATGTTGCAGTACCGGTGAGAGAAAAATTTGCGAAATTGTTCGGGTATTTTCTTTTTCGCCCTTGACGCCCTACCCTGGAAATGGAAACAAAATGCCCTCCTAAATGGCACTACGTTGGTCCCAATTCTGCCTCAAAGAATTATAAAGACGGAGATGATGGAACGCGCTTTCCTGATTTGACAGGAGAATTTTTCATGGATCTTGGCAGCTATTGTCGACTACAAGTTAGCAACCTTGATTGTATAGATGGACAAAATTTAGGGCGTAAATACTTTGACATGGGATTGAGACACATACTCTCATATCAGCATGAGATTGCATCAAAGTGCCTCATCGCTGCTCTTCACTTTTCTCCATACTGTGCCCTAGCGCATGCTCTTGTGGCATTGTGCCATTGTCCAAATTACAATTTCAAAGGCGATGCATACTATGAATCAACACATCATCCAGACGAGTTGAATCAACCAGATCATTTATGCGTTTTCCCAAGTCAACAAGTCGCTGATCGACATTCTAAAGCCTCATTAGATATTGTCGAGCAAATTAGACGCATCTACAGAAGGGACTCAAGCAAACGAAAAAAAAAGACGAAAGGGAAACGACCGGTTAGCGAAAAATCAGAAATTGAAACCAAGGATTCTCCAACTCTCATAAGCGAAGTAGAATTATCCCTGATTTCTGCCGTTCGAATTCTCACTTGCAATCCTGGAATAGACTCTGGGCTTTCAGAGGAACTCGTCGGTCGTCCATATGCCGATGCTTTGCGGAAAGTTTATGAACGATTTCCTCATGATCCTGAGATTGCGTATTTCTTCACAGAGTCACTTATGGTATTAAATGCTTGGAAATTATATGAATATCCAACTGGTAAGCCTCTCTCAGATGACGTTGTCGAAACCAGAGCTGTTCTAGAAACATCACTTAAACAGCACAGCGACCATGCAGGACTTTGCCATCTTTACGTGCATCTCATGGAAATGTCATCGGAACCTAGTAGAGCATTGGATTACTGTGGACCATTAAGAAATAAGTAAGTGGGATCAGCTCATCCTATCGTGGAAGCACTCAACCATTTTAACCAAAATTTAGTTTCAAAATGGCAGGCCATCTTATTCACATGCCCACTCACATAGATGTCCTTATTGGAGACTATGAAGCTTGCGTCCACTATAATTGCCTCGCAATTGAAGCAGATATGTTCAGTATGCATTCGTCACCTGATACTGCAGGAACTCAATCATTCTATTTTGGTTACATCGCGCATAATTATCACTTTGCTGTTTATGGAGCGATTCTCGGTGGTATGGAATACAAAGCTTATGAAATTGCTGCTGAGCTTAGTAAACATCTGACTGAAGATTTGTTCATTGAAAATCCCGACCTTTCTGCCTATCTAGAATCCTACTCTGCTCTGGATATACACGTTATGGTTCGTTTTGGTAGATGGAATGATATATTGGAACTCAAATATCCGAACAATCAAAATGCAATGTTCTTCCGCTCTGCAACACTCACTTTTGCTCGAGGATTGGCTTACGCAAATACAGGAGCTATCAGCAGCGCCAAGTGTGAAGCCGATCAGTATGTAGCTTTCGTGAAGAGTCCAATTGCCGAAAGCAGAATCCTTCATAACAACCTCGTCAACAAAATACTTGAAGTTGATGTGCCTATGCTACTTGGAGAGATAGCCTACCATGAGAGGAGGTATAGCGATGCTTTTGACTTGCTAAGGTTGGCAGTACGGCTTCAAGATAATTTGAATTTCGATGAACCCTGGGGGAAAATGCAGCCAATTAGACACGCGCTGGGGGGGCTTCTTTTAGAACAAAGCCATCTCGTTGAGTCCATGGAGGTTTTCCGGAAAGATCTTGAGCTGCATCCAAACAACCCATTTGCACTTGTTGGATTAATTGAGTGTTTAGAACGACAGTCAAAAAGTGGTCTTTTAGAAGAGATGAAAGTTTCCCTTATTTCTCAAGAAATACAACAATTACGAAGTTCTCTGGAGAAACAACGCAAGTCGCAATGGGCAGACTTTGAGATCAAGGTCGCTTGTGCATGTTGTACCGTTGTACTTCCATGCTGTACTTAAGGAATCAAGGTTGTGACGTTAGGTTGCTTAAAATAAAGGCTTTGCTCAATTCACTTGCCATCAATGCTTCCTATTTATCATTCTGGGTTACATAAGTTTAGTCATGGTTTCAAGGAACAATCAATGTAATCCTCAAATAATTAAGTATTGTTTCAAAGTTTTCCAAAAGAATAAATGTGCATACACTGTATATTTTCGATTCATCTATAGGGTAGATTTTGACTTTGCCTTTATCGCAAAGCTTGATGTGGAATATTTAGAACTCATCTTTAAACTCATCTGACACAAATATTGGGATCTTTTGGCTTGTCATTCATCCTGAGGGCAAGGGATACCAGACATTTCCCAAATGCTGATTATTTCGGTAGTCAAAAACCAGAGTTTTGGGTCACGTTTAGTGCCATCTAATCTGCACATAACAAATGACATATCTAAATCTGGCTTCGTCATCACACGCCATGAACTTGGACTGAAGAATTGACCAAGCCTTGAGCGGTTGATAATTCCAAAATTCAGAGACATTTTGGGTAGATGTGTATTTCCTGATTTCTGTGAGTGATGATAGATGCTCATTAGCTAATAGTTTGTCAAAGGCAATGCCAAATTCATAATCTTCACATGTGATATAGAAGGGCCAATATAAGTGGTCAGTGCAGCATAGAAACGTTTTGTTTTCACTTGCGCCAGTGCCTTGCTCTTCCAAACTTGAAACTTTTCTGATACCACCACTAAATTGAACGTCTTGATCAGTCATTTTCTGTAGCATCTTCTTGCATTGTACAAGGTTCCAAAATAAGGAAGATACACAAACCATTTTAATTTGTATTAAAAAATTCTTTGAGTGAAAACCTTCAAGTGGCTCTTAAAAGGTAATCAGCAATGAAGGAAGGGAAAGGAGAAAGTTTCATAGCCCAAGGCTTTTTGATTAAAATAGGATTAGCACTTGAGCTTCTTTTCTTGAATATGTTTTCTAGATGTCAATGATATTAGGTTGTTGGACTTCATTTGCTACTGTTTGCGAAGAAGGTAGTTATTCAATTATAGTAATACATATGCACTGGTAGAGCTCACCATTTCTTTCCAATGCTCACAGTAACCCATCCTTGGCGTGTGGGAAGTGTAGATTGTAAATCATCTGAGCATAAATACTCAGTATTGTTGAGATCCTCCCTGCTATAGTGGTCCTCATCCAATATCCGGAGTATACCATTGTAGATAATATGAAAATACTTTGGGCTGATGGATCTTGGTCATTTCAATTGCTGGATTGTCAGCACTATGAATAAATAAAACTATGAGTATACCATTTGGCCTGTATCACTGTTGAAACGTGTACAAATGTATATGTTCTGTCCCCAAGGGATTCTTTATTTGCCATAAATACTGCTCCAGTATTATCTTCGCGTAATCATCTGGGAGTACTTCTTCCAGTACTGAAGAGACTTTTAAATTCCGTAGTTGCATAGGATATTGCAACATACTCTGCCTTTGTGCTGGACAGAGTAACACTGTTCTGCTTTTTAAAATGCCAGGAAACAACAACGCAACGTCAAATAGCCACTGATCTCTTACGGTCAATTTTGTCGGATGTATAATCAGAGTCAACAAAGGATGAAACTCTGGCTTTTAAATATCCTACCTACTAAGTGAAGAATGGATTTCTAAAGAACTTCTGTTGGATTCTCTTCCTGTATTAAGAGAGTAAGTATCAGCATTTATAAATATAAACAATAGCTGGTAAATGCTTTCATTTTTTTGTGCGTTAGTTGAGACAACTACTAATCAAGCTATAGTTGCAACCACTTTAATTGTAGAAGTGACTTGAAAGACAAGCTAGCTGAATTAATTTTTGAGTTTTCTGTTAAGTACTAAGATTAGGTGGAGAAAATTTAGCGCTTAAGGAAGGCTTGTATACGACAAAATCTTGGAGTTAAATTTGAGATACGAAGTCCAAAGAGAAAAGGAAGTCAAAGCTTCAACCCTTTATGGAAGAATTTCAAAAAACAAGGAATAGCATTACAGCTTATGTCTTAACAGTACTGAAGATACAGTTTCATGATGCAAAAATTAGCCGTGCCAGAGGAAGCTACTACTAGCTAGTATTGAAGGAATTGAAGCTAAGAATTACAAGAACACCTTGAAAGAAGCTTCGATGATGATTTATTCCTGATCCAACAAAATTTATTGAATTGCAAGATTTGGTAGGGAGCTGATGAGGAAAGTGCTTGCGTTGCTTTCAATACCATTGAACTTTTAAGGACCCCATGAGTTTTGAAGATGCATACAATATCCTGAAGTTGATACGAAATTGAAATGGGGGCGCCATGCAATTTCGATGAAACAAAGCCAAAGGAGCATGTGAAAAATTTAACACCCCAACGGACAAAACTGTATCAAAAACAGTGGATGATAAAAACGAAACGAAGCGGATTTTAGTGACCTGTGGGTACATTCAATTTACTGGAGTTGATTTTCAGGAAAGTTATGGACCCGTTATAAATGATGTGACATTCGCAAGTCTTTTGATCATAGTTGTTGATTTGGAAAAGTATATCAACCTTGAAAACCTGTTCCAACATGGTAAGAGACAAATTACATGGAAGGCCCAAAAAGATGCATGTTCAATTTTAAAGAGAATCATATATTATAATCTTGTCCAATCCGCCCTAGAGTCACTAAACTTGATCTGGACACAAAATTTTATTGTTTGAAGTTGCAGCCAAAGCACGAAAGTGAAAATATCGATTTGAAGGCTGTTGGGTGATAATCTTAACTTGGTCATGAGATTTCCTCACATCTGGATCATGTAGTCTAACTTGTCAAAGGTCATTCAAATCGGAACCAACTCGAAGATGAGAGGGAAATTTCAAATGACTTCCTTTTCCAAAGGAAAAGAAATCTGTGTGATTATGATGCATCACTTTGTGACAAGAAGGCTATCACTGGTATTCCTGTTTATGTTGGATCCTACTATGCTCATAGGCTCCTATAGATGAACGAACTTAAGAAGAAGTCGCGTAAAATACGTGAGAATTATGCATTTGATTGCCAGGGAGAAGTGAAATAATTTGAAACAACTTTTTACGATAGTCGACTGCATGGTCTAAACATTTTTCCCTGTAATCTTAATTAAGGATATTATGCCGCGATATAAGTTATGTAAAGAAGGGATTACCTTTTTATCTCAGGGAGTTCTGTAATTTAGGTCATGAATGGTATGGTGGACTTGTGATTTTTCTTGCGAAGATCAATTCCTTACGCTTCTGTGACAAAAGCATACATTATGCTTTATGTCATATAAATTCTTTTCAATTTGAAAACGATGACTGTATTTCCTACTAAGCTTTTGTTTTTTTAAATGAATTGATATAACTTTAGAAGTCACGTTGTGTTTATCATCAAAAGAATATCGTTGATTCTTTTAAGTTATGGCAATGGCAAGATATACTTGTCTTCTTAAATGTGATTTAAGATTGGTGACTGAAGTCACAACATTTTCTTTATACAAGCAACACCACGATTGCAATTCTCTACGTATTTAGAACTTTGGAAGTCATGATTTTTCAGATTTCTACATTCGATAGATTTGGAATCGTTTATTGAGATTTCTTCCTTTGAAGTTCTTGGCCAATGTAGTCTATGCGACGCTTGCTTTCGTAGAGAATCATTCTTTATCCATTGTTAATCTAGTGAAATATAGAAATAGAAAAGTTTAAACGTTTGGAACGTAACTATTGCCACTTAATATTGACGTTACATGTTCCGTACAACGTTCTAACTTAACGCATCACTACTTTCAAGTACCTCATGCCTTTTACTCACTCTCTCAAAACTCAAAATCCTACTGTTTACGTGTGGAATTCGACTCGTTTCTCGAGAAAGAGATGTCAAATGTTTAATTTCCGAATCATCATCGGACGCATTTTCATTCAATTTGTACTAGTGCATCAGGGCATCAGGTGTTTTCAATTCCTTGGAATCGACACTAGGAGCAACACAATTCCTTCACAGGGACTAATCAATTGCGATATCGTGCTTTTATTCATGGACAGATCATAAAATGATGTTTTTGTTGACCAATATATATAGAAGTCAGACTAAGATTTATTGGCCACAGGCTATGCTGTCGCGTTGAATGTATATGCGCCATATTCGTAATGATATTTTACCACAGTCTCATGACATATTCTCACCTAAACTTTGATCAAATTTACAAGCAGCCATCCCAAAATTGAATTTATAACATTACACAATTTGTCCACTAATGACATGAAAGTTTTGAGCAAATTTTGTTTTCATTGCACAAGAAAAAAAAAGTGCTAATATCCAATATCTTCATTGTCCATTTAGGTGCTAGCTAGTACTGGCGATTTGCGAATTTTGGTAACTCTTGAAAAATCTATTTCTGCATTCATTAATTTGATGACCCCCGTATAATCTTTAACTATGACTTTCTTTTTAGGATCGTAGAATAATAATGATAAGACAAACCTGGTCGTTTTCTCCGCGGAGAATTTCTCCGCCAGTGAAACGCTACGGAGCAGTATACCTCGGAGATGTAAAATTTCACTGGCGGAGAAAATGATTAGAGTTTGAGTGATATTTCAAAGGATGAAAACTCAAGATGAATGTTCAAGAAATATGGAGGATACAAACGACATTGAAAATATTGGGTGACACTAAAATCCAAAACGGGGATTGCAACAATTGATATATAGACATCTTCCAAGTGGAACTCATAAGTCCCAAAGGGTTGCAATAAATCAAAGTTATCATGATGATATATGAATGTGTGGACTTCAGAGATAGTAGGAAGATTCAGAAACTGTAAAGCTGATGCTCATATCGTTTTTGATTTTAAAAAATCCTGACGCAGTCACCAGAATCGAAAACATGGATGGAACGCTTTCCAACCTTGAAAGAAATTCCATCCTTGTAAAGTTGTCAGAATGGAACGATAATTGGTACTTCCTATATTATGACATTAAATCTTGTAAAATGGATGCTTCATTTAGCTTAATGAGAGCTTTCAAAGCACACGAAAAGTAGCAAATAAAAGTTTACTTGGCAGTAGAGAATTGGAATTGAAAGCTGAAGAACTATGGGGAAATATATTCCGAAATTAATTTTTGATAAATATTAACTTTTACAAATAATGCCAGCTCAAAGGCAATATCTGATGTACCGCACATGTGACAAATACTCGAAATACCAGCGTTTGCACCACTATTTTAGCTATAATTTATTTGCAGCTAACAGCTTCACGGAATCATCAAAAATGTTTCGGATTCCATGATGAAAATTCTTACGTGAATAATAAAGATGCAAAGAATTTTGTCGGGCGTAAACGTCTCATTTATACGAGTAACATAAATATTGCTTGAGTTTAAAGGCAAGTAATGCATTGGTGACTAGACGGAAGAAAATGTAACAGACACTTTTACAAAATTCAAGAAGAAACCTTTCTAAGTATTTCAGAGCATATTGAAGAAATGAGGGCATCACAATTAAGTAAGAAGCTGTGCAAGGGAAGGCCCATGAAAGGATTTAGTTGCCTTTAAGAATTACTGGGATTATTAGGATTGTCTAGAAGTAATATTAGAAACATGAAAGATATAAAACATGAAAGATGTAAAGCATGAGTCCTTGTCATCTAGATATAGGTCAAGTGTCACCGCTAGAGCTATTTTTCAGTCTTTTCAATTAGACGGTTGACAATTCAAAAATGCTCATTCACTACTATATATATTTCTCATGACACCAAGCCAATCTTAGCATTCTCATCAATTGGACCTGCTTTCAATGCCATTGCTTTCAGATGATCATGTCTTACTCTCATTTCTGAAGCAATGTGTTGCACTTCAGTTGAGTTGATAAGGTCGTTTAACTCAAAAGGATCCGACTCAAGGTCAAATAACTGCTCCACATTGTAGCCAGGCCATGTCATGAATTTGTATTTTTTGCGGACGAGTGCGGTTGATGCAGGAATAACTCTTGTATTAATATGCACTGGATGCTCATAGAAGAATTCTTTGCGCCACTTTCTTGATTTCCTTGATCTTTTTAAGTATAAATCTGAAATATCCCGACCCTGCATTACACTTGGTTGTTGAATCCCAGCAGCACCTAAAATTGTTGATGCGAGGTCAACATTGAGTGTAAAGTCTTTGTTAATTGTTCCCAACTTGTTTCTGGGCATTCTTGGATCTTTAATGATGAGGGGGACGCGGATGCTTTCTTGATGTGGATACCATTTTCCAGCGAGCTGATGCTCAGAATGGTACAATCCATTGTCTGTTGTAAAAATTATCAATGTAGAATTGAGAAGGTTTTGAGATTCGAGTTCTCTATAAATTGCTTCTGATGTCTTGTCTATTTCTGATATAAGTCTAAAATAATTTTTCATCATGCGTTGATGCTTTTCCGGATCATTAAATCGAATTCTCCACCTTCGTCGTCCTTCGTTACTATCCCCAAAAAACCAAGGCAACTTGTTCCAAGCATCGTCTGTGGCGCTTATTGGCACAGCCACAGTTTCATTTTCATAAAGTGACATACTTTCATCTTGTGGGAAGTACTGCTCATCTGTACCGTCGACGGAATGCGGGGCAAAAAAACACACTTCAAGGAGAAATGGTTTGTCTTGCGGTCTATTCTTCAAAAACTTGATCGCACTCCTCTCATCTTTTTTCGTAGAATGGATACGACCACCTCTTTCGTTGTACCAGTGCTGGCCATAATATGCATCAAGGTATTGGTATGTTGTTGTGACTGGTTCTTGAACTGGAAAGTGCCACTTCCCGACATGACCGAGGTGATACCCCATGTTTCTGAGAAGATGTGGCCAAGTTTCGTTCCAGCCAGAATACCAAAGAGGCTTCTGAGGATAATCACTCTGATGTCGCGAGACGTATAAGCCTGTATATAGAGTGGCTCTACTGATCCAACAAACAGAAGTTGTGACACAATTGTGAATAAATTTTATCCCCTGCTTTGCCAACCAATCAAAGAAGGGAGTGCGGACAATCGATGCATTCGCTGATCCAATGGAATCGTGTCTCCAATCGTCGCCATAGAGTATTAATATATTCAAGGGCTCTTTAATGTCTTCAGAATCTGCGTCTTTCTCGTCCGAAATTTCAGAGTCATCTTGATCTGAGTCAACTCTTTGTATTGGGTCGTCATTGCCTGGAACCGAATGTCCCAACAAGAATTGGGGTACTTGTAAATCTGTTCTGAATATATCCACTTGCAAGACCTGGGTCGCAATGCACACGATGACAGCTGCTGCGATAACTGTGCAAAGCAAGGGGAATTGAGTCCTTTGCCTAAAGGAAGGCCTATCGGCAATCCCTCCCTCCTGTATATCCATGCTCTAATACTCTAAAAACGTTGCAACGGTAGGATTGTCGAAAGCGGACTAAAGATCATGACAGACTAGGAAATTTGGTGTTATAACTCTAACGATTTAGTCGAATGATTCGTGAGTATAGAAAATGTCTGAAAACAGGATTATATCAGCAGAGTATTGAACATCGAGGATTATGTATCTCAGGCAAAAACGAAATTTAGTCTAAAGTATATCTTGGCATCGAAATCAGTTTACCGACAATTTGAGACAGCTGCCGAAGAATCCGTAAAGGACAACCAGAAGAAGTCAACATGAGTACAAAGGGGAGAGATAAAGCATTAGTACTAAAGAGTCTCAATGCCTAAAGACTAAGTCCGAGTCAAAGGAGAGTGTAACGGACTACACTGACTAAATGGGATCTGCCACATAGGAATCATATTTTGTCTGCAATATGGGATATCTGATTAATTTTAACAAAAGAACTTTTGTTGGTATCAATGAAGAAGGAATTGAGAAACTTGAAGAAGCTGTTCAGTCAAATTGGAAAGTGTCACTGCAACATAATACTGCAACTGAGCCAGAAATTTGAGCTAAGGAAAGAAAATGTCAAGATCAAGTATCAGTCTGAAATCAAGAAACAGATTTATGAGTTATGAATGCGCACATAGCATTTTTCTATACAAGGTGCAGCAATAAATAGGAAGACGTACTATCATGCTAGACTGCTATTGTGCAAAAGTATATTGATGAGAGACAATAACTAAGCTTTTTGAATTTCTTATTCAGTAATTAGACCAAGGAATATAAAAATCTATGGTAATAGCAATTATCGTCATACTTGCCCCCTTGTTTCTCGTGCCCTTTGCTTGTATGAATTTATCATACTTTCAGCATGGGGGGGGGGGGGGTCAATTATGGATATTTCCATAATTATCTTAATTATGGACATAAATAGATTATGAAAATGTAGATAATGGAATACCTATTATTTATAAGTGCAAATGGCTCAAAATGGCTTGCATGCAGTATTCCTTTAAGGCTCAGGTTACTCAAGGTAGGGGTAGTTTGACAATCATCCTTTTCCCATCCGATGATAGAAAAGTCGGATTCCATCCACCGTGCTAGTTCCTGGAAATGTTGAAGCTGATCCGCCGCAAAAAGCAGCTAACAAAGGAAATTGTTCATACAACCAGCACCATGCTTCATCAAAACGTTTGTGTTGTTTAGTAGCTTGCCAGACACTTAAAACCTACATCAGAGTGGCATTTTCTCTCAAACAGTTTATATTGCGTTTGAATGTTTGAATATCTTCTTCCGTAAACGTAGCTTTAAGACAATCTATTTGCGCTATCATGACTGTGGTAAACATAAAAATACCATATTCTGCTACATTCCAAGGCATTGCAGGAGGCGGACATCCAGAAATGGCACCATTTGAGCTCCTTCTTTGTGGGCATAATACATATATTCCCTGAACTAGGTGCAAGAATAAATTACATATTCGACATAGTAGAGCATTGTATTCCAATTCACAGCTATCCTTGTACTTTTTCAGGTTTCAGCACATCAAGAATATAATCGGAACCTAAATTTTGCAAAAATGACTCCGCATACAACTCCGCAGACAACTCCGTCATGCAAATGCATCCACGCTGAAAAAGACCTGGAAGACGTCTGCAGTGGAAATGATGCTGCCATTTCTCGTTAAATTTTCTCGCAGTCTTTAAAAATGTCTTTTTTATTTATTTTTTACATATTTTGTTACAACGCGTCAGATATATTACCAAATTTACATGACATTCCTGTCAAGGTTCTAAAATCATCCAGTATATTCACGGTTTGTCAGAATGACAATCCATTTCCGACAGATTTTAGTACTGCTTTGTACTGAAAAGACAATGAAATAATCGCCCGATAATAGTCAACTTCATCATCATCAGTAGTCATGGGTTCAAATCCAATAAGATCTTTTTCTTATCATTTTGGATGTTTTGCTGATCCTCATCATCAGAGAAATACAGTATATCTTCAATAATAACTTCAATTATAACTTTTTCAATAGTAATCTCTTTCCTTTCGTGTTGATTAAGTTCAAAATATGTTTTCTCCAAATTCACAGCCAATGCCGTATTGAAATACGTTTTCTTATCTGCTGATGCACTCTTTTGATATTCTGCCCACTTTGTCAGTTGCATGGGATTGTTATGGTTATTTATTCTATCAATTCTCCAAGGATCAGTATATGTTTGAAAGTTTTTGCTGCATTTCGTAAGGCGAACATCCCCAACATCTAATTCCTCTTTGCCAAAGGCACGACAAAACAAGCAAATCATGCTCTCCACTGAATTAGATGAAATACAATGACTTGTAATCAGAACACCGCACTCTAATTCCCATTTTGCTTTATAATCATTTTTTCTTCGCATTATTTTTTCCCTTTAATTATGGACAAAAATGAGTGGCTGACCAGGAAAGGGGTTTTGAAATTTATGCTGTGATACCTCAGTCCTTAACTGGAATGAGTGAAACGGTTGATGGAAATGAATCATAGTTACAGAATGTTAATGTTGGTGCGACGCAGTTTACCTTCAACTCCGTTACGCCAAGCATTGCAAGGATGCCAACAAAGCAAATTAGGCTCTCACATAACTGTAAAGCGGTTTTTCGCAGAGAGTCCAGAGCCGTTTGACATAAAGAATGTTAAGACGGCAGCTGGATCAGGGCGATTAATCGGAAATCCAGGGGAGGAATTCTCCCGAAATCGAGGTCCAGTCTCTTGGGCAGCCTTAGCTTTGATGGCAGTCGCGTCGGCATCAGCTGTTGGATACTTTCAGGTGCAACGCGAGCGGAGATTGGAGCAAGCTATGGGGAAAATCGTTTCAAGTACGTATCGTAATGGCGGAGGCGAGGAAGAAGGATGGTCTCCCAACCCTGAGATATTTGCAAAGAAAAAGTGGTTGCGAACTAAATATGGTTGGTTTCCGGAGAAAGACGCATTTGGAGGGGGTGAGTTTGTCATCACCTCCATGGTTCTATGAGATTTGATTAGCGTTGAACCTGAAAAGCATAATTTTATCATTATTAACACCTTCGTTTTCCTCTTTGCCACAGCTGGTAAGCCTGCAATTGGTGGTCCGTGGTCACTAATAGATCTGGATGGAAACCTCGTTACAAACAAGAACTTTGAAGGCAAGTGGCTACTGCTTTACTTCGGCTTTGCTCGCTGCCCCGACATTTGCCCCTCTGAAATGGTCAAGATAGGAAAGGTGATGGATACGCTTAAAAAGGAACATCCAAAATTAGCAGACAAAGTACAACCAATATTTGTGAGTGTAGATCCAGCCCGAGATTCTCTCAAAGCGTTACGAGACTATGGGAAAGATTTTCACCCATCCTATGTATTCCTTACAGGGTGCCCGGAACAGGTTCAGCAAATGGCAAAGAAATACAGAGTGTATGTGAGCAAAGCAGATGAGACTGAAGATGGTGACTATCTAGTTGATCATTCTATTGTTGTGTATTTTCATGACGACACAGGAGATCTTGCTGACTGCTTCACACAGTCGATGAGACCGAAAGATATCATAGAGAAAATTGTGGAACGAATGAATGTCGTCACAACATCTGACCGGTTACCAAGGCAATTCACTTAACTTCGTTTGTTTCCATTAAGCTTGAAGGATCGTGTTTTAGTTACTTTTCTAAATGTTGAGGTACAACGAAGATGATATAGCTTGTTGTCGAATTTTTTCAATCTCAGAGGGATGTAAATTTAATCTGAAACTTCATGTCCTAGACATTTCCATTTCTACGACATTTTCGCATAGTAAATCATTATCTTCATCTAGGAAATCATCAAGATCATCGAGATCGTAGCCTCCAGAGTTCCCATCGTCGCTATGATGATCCTTAACCTGTCGATAATTCAGCGATGGAAGGCGTGCGGGAGAAGGGACATCAGAAACTTCGTTTTTGCTTGTACGATGCTGCTTCGAGACATGAAAATGAATTTTATACAATACAACCCCGGAGAAAACCACGATACATCCCCAAAAATTTATGTGATTGAGTTTATCCTTGAAAACTTGTACCCTTGAAATAAGGAAAAAATTTATGAGTACCAACGAGATTGGGTTGCAAAAAGAATGAAGGTCACACTCACCCCACGAAAATAGTGATCAATTCTTTTACTACTCCGCCAATCATAAGAATCATTGCACTTGCGCTCATGATCAGAGAAAATTCACACAAAATCATGGCAATAGCAAAAAGTGCACCAAGCATACCCAGACCAACTGTGTATAATATCTCACCAGGATTGTTAATGTATCCCTCTCCCAACTTATTCCACGGTTGCTCGACAATGAAAGAGATTAAAAGCATACTAATGAACATACTTGGCGATAAGACGCGCATAGTTGCGATCGATGTCTTTAGAGGGGGGTCGAGACTTTGAATTTTTAGTTGTACCAGAGTCCATCGTGCCCCACTTAAACATGAAGCAACAAGACAAAGAAAAAAGCCTATAACATCAAATGTTGTTTCCCCGAGTACAGTAAGAAATTCTCCACATGCAATAACAGCGACAATGAATAAAAGTGGCCACGTTATACGCTCAATTCCAAAGATATAAGCCCACACTAGGACAAATATAGGTGTCGATGCTTTGACCATAGTATAAAATGAGAGGGTAATTCTAACAAGAGCAAGGTTGCTCATGCCGACGTCGCCTGTAGTAATCAAACCGCAAGGAATTGATACCATTAAATACTGAGACCAAGGCATTTCACTAACTCGATCACCGCCAAAGAATTTCGGAAAAGCTGCACTTATCGACAAGCTAAACGCCCATTGGATCAAAAAATGAAGAGATGTCAAAAGTAATGGACAGGGAAACTTTAGATGTCCAGATCCAAAAACATATTTATTATATGCGCTGAGTAAGGCCGAAAATATGAACCAGCCCGTCATAGGCAGCAGATAAATACATTGCGCATTGTAAAACGAACTTATTCGATCGTAAGGGCTCAGTATTTGCTCCGATGACATTACAAAGGAGGAATGGTGTTCCTGGCCCTTCAGAGTATTGTAAAAACTGCTTTTTGAAAGTGACATAGATAAGTATACTCCGATTATGACTGAATTTAAGTTTCAACATTTTACGGCAAAAATTAGCCTTCCCAAATACAATCCCTGCGTTACAATTTTTTTAGACACAAAGCCTATTTTTGAAGCGAAATATTGTGTTGGCCAGGGAAGCGTACAAGAAAAAACTTCAATGTGTTGCCATTCATTCCATGCTTAATCCTATCGCTCACCCCTTGTATTCCTTCGATCAAATACCCTTTGAAGAGGATGTCTCTTTTTTACGAGATATTATTGGGTTAGGTTGATTTGGTTTGTTGGGTGAAAAAAAACACAACGAGAACACCATTAAAAATTTGGAATTCTATGTTAAATGCCTTGAGAGGAAAAATGCTTTAATGTCACATAGATCTACTTTAAGGTTGGACTGACCATAAACAGGACCTATCCACAACATGAAAACTTTCATGAAATAATTTGGTTTTTTCTGGGTAGAGTTCTGTGCTTCAATAAAAATGCTCTCTTGCTGTGCAACTTTTAGGTTTTACTTTTGAACGTCCCTATTCTGCTAATGGAGGCTTATATTGCAACCTTGAACTCAGGCTGATAAAAAACACCACTTAGGTATCACACTAGTTAAGGGATAAAGAATAAAAAGTAGAAGAGGTTGATAGCTTACTAGAAACGAAAGCTAAATAGTACCTTGTTTGAATAATGCTGGAGATGTTGACAATTTTCGGCTGATGTGCTTCTGCACATGTCATCAAATGGAGTCCAATAGCAATTGCTGCTATTTTACTTTATATCATCCAGTCTTTATGCCAATTTCCATTTCCCTTTAATCTTCGAGCTCCTTTGGTATTCTATTTGATTTGCCATTATCAGCCTTATGTGAATTAGGTCATTGAATGACATGGTAAGAAGATCATCATAATTTCAATTATTGCCAGAGGGAATTTTGTCGTCTGTCATTCGTTAATCAAAAAAGGTCTGATATAGTAGCAGTAAGATTAACACAGTACTAGAACTACCAATCCATAAAAATATCGTAATCATGGCAACTATCAAGAGAGATGATGTAAAACAAAAATGGGAGGAGGCAGAGTTCCCTCTTGTTTGTGAAACTTGCTTGGGTGATAATGCTTATGTGAGAATGACCAAGGAGACTCATGGAAAGAAATGTAAGATTTGTGATAATCCTTTCACTGTATTTGCTTGGCAAGCCGGTACAAAAGGTAGACTGAAAAAAGTTGAAATATGTCGTACATGCGCTCAAGCTAAAAATGTGTGTCAAGTATGTATCTACGATCTTCAATACGGCTTACCAGTGAAAGTTCGCGATAAGGTCCTCAAGGAAGCAGGCTCAACGGGAGCCATAATGGCAATGCCGCAATCACAGGCAAATCGAGCATGGTATTCCGCTCAACAAGAACGGCTACTGGCCCAAGGCGAAAACATGGTAGGCGATGCAAACGCACTGGCACATGCACAGCTTTCATCTATCGCTCGTATGGAGCCACGTTATGAACGGAATTTACCCAAACTTTGCTCGTTCTTTGCTCGTGGGGAGTGTAATCGTGGGGCTGATTGTCCCTTTCGACACGAGATGCCAAGGGATAGAAATGATCCACTCTCAAAACAGAATACAAAAGACAGATTCCATGGACAAAATGATCCTGCTGCTGCTAAGTTGTGGGCAAGGTTGAAGGCAAAAGAAGCCGAAGAACAAAAGAAGAGCACAAATTTAGATGGGAACGATGATGGTTTTGAGCAAGCTAAGGCTACGTTATACTTGAGATTTCAAGGCGACGCACCGTATCCGCTTCTAACAGAGGAAGAAATTCGGAATCACTTTTATGCATTTGGTGAGATTCACTCCATGAGAATCCAGCATGATAAGGGACAAGCGTTTGTTGAATACACTCAACCTGAGGCAGCCGAACTTGCAATCGTATCTATGAATAGAAAAACTCTATTAGGTCGCACTATATTGGTAGCTTGGGCTCGAACTCCCAAACGAGGAAATATTCTAGTTCCTTCAAGACAAATATCAAATCAATCGTCCGCACTCCAAGGTCCACAAGGTTCTATGAATGCTGCTGTAAATATTCCTCCACCACCAGGGGGTGTTTCCAAATCGCCGTTGCCGAACGGCATGAAGCCTATTTTCCCTCCACCTGAGGTTGCAGCAATAGCCGCGGCACGACGAGCAGGTCACACTTCCTCAGCAAACTCAGGTGGTGGAGTCATCCGTGGAATTGGCGCTTCACTGGCAAAGAAGATTGTAGGAACTAGTCAACCGTATTATCCTAGTGCCGATCCTGGAAGGCTAGGATCAAGGGCCAATAATCTAAGTTGAGAATGTAAATTCAGATTGTTTTAATGGGTGACATTTGGGACCTCAGCTCTAGTCATCAAATTGAAAAGTTCAAGCAGATCTCAACCATAAGAAATTCCTTACCTTCAACTTTTCATGGGTTTCGGATAATAACAAGATGTACACTTTGTTGATGATCTGCTTTATTTATGAAGAAATTATCTCGCTCACTTTTCAGAAAATATGATAAACTGGCCTGTGTACTGATGAACGAATATATAAATGTATGTAAAAACAAAAGACCTATCAGCGCATAGTATTAGAGAAGATTGTTGACGTGAATCCATAAGTATAGCCACTGATTGATTGGGAGTTGGATAAAGTTTCTTTCCCAAGAAGATGCCTTTTACGTTAAGTGTCTCTTCAACTGATTAATCATAGCGCCTTCATTCCCAATCCGACAGCCATTCTTGAGTACTGTGGAATTCATATGCAAGATAACATTCTAAATCAATGCCTGAAACATCCATGAATCTCATTATCATTTTAGCTTGGACGTTTTCTTGTTTGTCATTCCATTTTAAGGATTAACTTTTCTAAAAATCTGTGTAGAGTATATTGACTTTCACCTCTGCTACAATAAACGTGTGATACACCGCTTTCTTCAATGCAAGCATATTCTGAAACCTTTAACTCTTGGAAATATAATTCAATACACAGAGATGTTGATGCTTCAACTCCTGCTCTTACGCTACTATTTGTATAGCTGTTACTTTGATGAATAAGGCTGAAAGTTTAAATATTACTGTGTGATAAGAGAGCCCGGAGTATCCCTGAATTTTGTTGAGAGAGCCATTACATACAAAGAGACAGTTATCGCGATGGTAAATTTCAGTCATAGCATGGGAAATTTCATGATAAATGATATTATTTGTAAAGCAATCCAGAATTCTAAATGCTGAAAATCCAAAAAAAGAATAAAGTTGACCAGATACACTGCATGAATTATTGAAAAATTTGTTGAGATCATAAACCGCTAAGTAGGACCCTGCTCTAAGACGCTCTAAGAGTTGATACAAATTGTAAATTATGATCTAAAACATTACTTTTATCTTAGATATCTTGTGAATCAATTGCAATGTGTTTCCTTGATCACGTGGTCTCTTCTTTAGCTTACGTGTTAGATTCAACACTTAGCATTTAGACTTTGTGATCTTAGATTCACACCTTAGATTCATCAATTGTGAATCTTGATAGATTCCTGTAGTTACTTAGGAATCTGTAATTGTTATTCCTACCGTATTGATATGACGGTCCTGAAAAGATGTTAAATGATCTTCTTCATTTAGAAGCAATATTAAGCATCATTAAATGCATATAAGCCTATATCTTAATTGAATTTGTGGAAAGTATAGCAAGAATGGTTAACTATGTAACCTATTCTAAATTTAGATGAGTAAAAATATAAGAATATTAATTTTAGTATTATTTACTATATACAAACAATAACTTTGGACGTCTCCAGTATCGGTACAGACACACATCGCTTAGCTTTAGTAATCTAGTATAGTATTATTAGACTGTATTGCTTACAACCTATAGTGTTAGGTATACTCTTAATGAACTTAACTCAAGGTATGTCAGACCAAATAGGAGATGATTAGCCCAAGACTAAATGAAAACAGAGGGAGGACTGACCCTTGATACTCCCCTTTCTCATTAGACTTTTTGTTTTGGTGTACAAGCTGTCTATTAGTAAGAAGGCATATCAGAAACCACATGTGCACTACGGAACTACCAAAAGAAATAGGAGTTCTAGAAGAATGTAATACGTAAGTCAATTCCAAATTTGGAGCCCCCTCGCTAAAGGTCAAGGGATGTGTAATTAGTTACAAAATATTGCTAAACGGACACTTGAAGTAAAAAGTCGTCATTGATACCAATTATGTCGGACCTATTGCAATCCTGAAACAACCTGGCATATGCTAACTACACCTTCATCAATCTAACAAATAGGTTTGAGCATGGGATTTTGTCACATTCTCCTAAGCAGGAAATCTGAGAACTAGTGTACCATAGTACCACCTTGGGGAAAATGCAAATATCTAATGCTGCGAATTGGTGTAGCCAAAAGTTTAGATTTTTTGAAAACACTCAGAATAATGAATAAATTCATTTTTGAGTATTGCTGATATGAGGGGTATATTGATGATATTATACTGGCCACTATGGGCTAATTCGAATTGCATCTAATAACTTTACTTGATGTGCTGGAAAGCCTGCAACAAATGGATTTAATTCTTTCTGAATGCCTTGCTATACAAGCACATTGAGGTTGTAGGTAAAGGAATGCATGGGATGTTGTTTACACTTTACTCTACAATTAGCATTGGAAAACATAGTCCTTAACCTTATTGAAGAACTACATGTACAACTAATGGTTCGCTTCTGTTACCGACGTAAAATCCGAATCGTAAAATCAATGCGAAATCTCTAAGAGTCATATCCCAGAATCATGATGATGATGTCGAAGTATTTCTTTTTCTTCTCCTTACTGCCGTTCCAAATCCATGCTGTTAACCCACAAGCCAGAGATATTAGAATCATTAACGAAGCTGGGTTCAAAGTTGAAATCTTTTGGATAAATCGTTGGAAAAATGACGAACTGGTTTTAAACAGTGAAGACGGTATTTTTCATGGTGCTGAAAGTAATATAAACTCTTATATTACCCACGAGTTCGAGGTACATGAGGTTCCAAATAAAAAGCTTGGAAAATGCAAAGGACCTGATAATGCTTGTAGAAAAGGATATTTTCAAGTGAATGAGAACGATGAACAATGTAAGTCTTATTTATGATTTCAAAAGGCATACGTGACTATCCTCTCAAATGTTTCTTATAATCCCCGAAGTGGTTGTACTCAAAGAAGGCTTGAGTGAAATAGTTCATACAGATAACGTGAGCAAGGCGCGAGAACAAGCGCAATCTGTCCTTCAGGAATGTAAGGCGAATGCGATAAGAAATTTCGATGCCGCTGACCCAAAAGTGTCAATGAATGAATTACTAAAGTGTATTGATACTTCCGTTGAGAGTGCTATTAAGGCAAAGAAAAATGAAATAGATTTTCAGAAAAATCTTAGATTTGAAATGGGATCAAAACTTGGGGCATACTCTTGTGTTGATCCAAATGTTACAATGAGTTCGAGTATCGAGAACAAAACTTGGACAAATGAAGGGAAAAAGCTAAATGTTCAAGTTTTCTTTGATCGTCCTGCGAGTAAGATTACCTACATTCAAGAATTTATAACTCAAGAAGAATGTCATGAAATTGAATCCGCAGTCTCGTTTGAAGACAGTAACGGCGTTAACGGACTCTTCGCAAGAAAAGGGGGAATTGAAATTCCATTTCACCAACGCACAAGCAAAATCACGTCTTTGGCTCATAGAATGTATGCCTATGCTGCAGATTTGATGCGAATTCAGCTTCAGACTGAAAACTCAGAGCAAATTTTCATGCTGCATTATCCCGGAAACCTGGAGAATCCAAGTCGATACGAACCACACTGTGACGGAGCCTGTGATGGCTCTCAGCACAAAGATGGTGAAAGGGTTGCAACCATGATTGCTTATTGTGAAACGCCGGTGAAAGGTGGGCACACTCACTTTAACAACGCCGGTGTACATATCATTCCTGAGAAGTTTTCTGCAGTGTTTTTAGGCTATTTCGATCCAGTTTCCAATGAGCAAGACACTGGATTCACTCGTCACACAGGATGTGGGGTAGTGGAAGGAGAAAAGAAAATCGTTACACATAAAATTCGTATTTAAGACAAATGACCATTCCTTAAGGGATTAGAAATGTAAAAGGTTTATAAGATTTATTGCTGAGAATTTCTTACAGTTAAAATTGGAATTGCTAAACTTGTTTACGTATGTTCACTTCTAAGCTGAGGATCAAGCATTGCTGCTGTAATGAAAATAGAATAGTTTCTTCTAAAGAACAGTTTTCTCGTCCTAAAATTCATCCCCCATAGAGTTCACATTGGGCACTTGAATACCATCTTGCACTTTAGCATCAGAGAGCAAGATTCCCACTTCGGAAAAGTAAGAAAGTTTGAAATACAGAGCAACATGGAATACATTATCACTTACGAGAGTTGTATGCTGTCCACGGAACTTCCTTGGTCACACCATATCGAACCCATTGAGTTACAATTTTTTTCTCACCCTCAACAACTGGACATCCCGAATGTTCTGTCAATCCTGTATCCATAATGCCTCTTTCAACATCATAGTAACTAAAATATATTGCACTTCGAGCCTTTGGTTGCACGTGAACTCCTGCATTACGAAAATTGGTTGCGCCTCCTTTGGTGGGCACTGTACAATACATAACCATGGTTGCAACACGAGATCCCTGTTGATGAGGGTCTCCCGTGCAATCACCATCACAATGAGGTAAATACTAAATATTTGGATCAGTCGTTTGAGACCCAAAAAATACAACGTTGAAGCAGAAAAATCCTTACCTGGTCATAATCTTCGTATTTTGCATTTAAGCTGGGGTCATCTAATGCCTTATATTGAATGCTCATGAGACTTTCTTGGCCATGTTCATCGATTTCAAGTCCAAAAGCATCGTTAACGTAGTCATATACGCGTCGTGAAATCGTTGTGATTGGATGTTTTTCAACCTCAAGTCTCCAGGGAACTGTAATTCCGGCTTGCAAGGCCTTTCGATTTGGAGATATTTCATTACCACCTGCACCATTTGCTACCACAGCCTTTTCCAGCATCGGACTTGCTGCTTCTTCCATGGCATCGCACTCTTCATCAGTGATGAAATTCTCTATGACGTGAATCATACTTGCTGGACGATCGAGCATTATATGTGTGTTATAAATCTCACCACTTTTGGGGTCTTCCCATGTAGATTCTTCAATCGCCTCCGTTGTGGGAAGGTCGAAGTCCATACAAGTGTAGTTTTCATAGGCAGCCGCCATCTTTTTTCGGAGTTTACGCTCGAAATAAACGTTGTCAGTGGCATCAAGAATACGGTGTGCACTTTGCTGCGCCAGGCACTCTGCCATGCGATCCAGTATTTTTTCAGAAGGAACACCAGATATCATGTCTTCCGACGCTTGTTTGTTACAATTTTCCGCGATTTGGGATGCATCCTTTCGAGCATTTGTCGTATGGTCAACGTGTTCTATCTCATAGTCTGAATTGACAACAAACACTTGGTTTTCATGTTCATTGACAGTAAAAAATGAAATCTGGCATGAAGAAACACCACCAGAACATTTTCCAGTGTTCTTATTAGGAAGTTCTTTGACTTCAAATTGATGCGACACGAAGGAATTAAGAGTATACTCTGATCCAGGAATAATGTAGGGGTCGGACATAACGGTGCGATCTCCCGATGATGGATCGATCCAGCTTAATTCAATTCGAGCTTTAGCGTCGTTTTGAATTGTAATGGATCGATTTGGTTGCTTTGTTATGGCGATACCATAGTTTACCAGGTTGAAAAGGAGAAACGAGGTATATCTCATCGTTTTTGCAAGTCCAAGGTCACCTTCGTTTCTATTAAGAATATTGTCTGCCTTACGACTCGAAAACGTCTAGTGCAGTAAGCTAAGCCACTGTATTTGCGAACCATTATCTTTTTCCATTTTAATTTAATGGGCTTAACTATATTCTTAAAGCATTATCTTCTAGGATTGTAGAATACAGTACAAATATCTCAAACAGAAACGGTTTTTTAATTCATTGTTTCATTTCTTTCCAAAGGCGTAGCCAAGAGAAATTATTCCCTGCCTCTTTCATCAGGAAGATAGATGCTCTCCTAATGTTAGTCCCATTCCTTACAGAATTTTGCTGCTTAGCGATTTTAAAGATATATTATGCAATTTATAACATCTTTTTTACAAGGACCAACTTCTCTCTTTCCATTTCCTCCAACCTCAGCTGTTTAGGTCATTTAATGAAATACAAATTTATCACGATTCAATGAATATCATGTCCTCTAATTCTTAAAATCATCAATCACAGTGATATCACCTTCATCGGGTATGATAAAGTCGTGATTATTGACTGAGCTTTAACTAATGCAGAAACGTGCATGATATCAGTCAATGTCTAAAAATAACGGGCTGAAGATAGCAATCAGAAGTGCAAGACTTGTCATTTGTTGTAATCTTACGGTAAAGTTT
>CAAAJI010000045.1:100117-111357 GCA_900642245.1 Fragilaria radians
CCCTGGAATACCATAGGAGGAGAACTTATAATGCCAGCGTTATATCCTGAGTTTAACAACTCTAATTTTTCACTTCGTGCGAGATCCTTCTCGTCATCAGATTCTGAAGAAATACTATAATTAGGGAGGAAGTCCGTTTTTCTCACGAGAATCATATCTCCATCCTTCAGAGCTGGCTCCATGGAGCTACCTCTTACTTTGACAATGGAATACATGTATTCAGTAAACCAAAATCCGGCAGGTAGAGTTAATGCTGCAGACGATAGGGCATGATGAAACCATTTGTTCATTATTATTGATAAATCCACATGTCATATTATTTCACGCCCGTGAAAAATCCTGGTCGGAAAATTCAAACATTCTACCAAAACATCATGAATTAGCATGGAAGAGTGTTCGTCATCAAATATATAATTTTAAATCTAACTTAGTATTGTTCAATACCATACCCTTTGAATTAGTAACAACAGAATCATCATTAATGTGAATATTGTTAACATCAGGTAAATCTCCATCAAGGTAGTCAGAAAGTTGTAGAAACTTCCACATATGGTTGAGTGTAATTTATTTCTAGGCTGGCTACTGAGTTTTCCTTTTAGATTTGAAGTGTTTGTTTCAGTCAGGGGGCGTGACATTAATTACGTCAAATATTATAAATTCAAAATGACCCATCAAACATGGTAAAATGGTATCATGCAAACCTCCTCTACAGTGTGTGTGATACAGGGATACAGTAACTTGGGGTACACAATATTCAGGACATTCATGAAGATATCGATGCTGGCAACGGAAAGAGTATGACTTTAACCAAAGTTCGTAGCTTAATGTGCAAAGTAGAGCAAATCCACAGTTCTACTTTGAATGTTACCTTGAGTGAGGTTAACCTTCTGCCGGAACTATATTTTTCTATTGTTCATACAACTTCAACTGGTTTTGTGAAAGGGTTCAAGATGTCTGTATTGCAGTAGCCAGTAGAAAATGGTGCCGTTGAAAACTTAAAGATAAAGAAATTGATATCAATCAGTTTCACAGAGTGAAACGGTTATTGTGCTGTGGATCGATTAAGCAAATTAAAAATTGTCTTTTTAAATATAAAGAAATATCAATAAGTTTCACAGAGTAAACGGTCATTGTGGCGTGGATCGATTAAATGACTAAGCAAAGATTCAAGGTTTCGAAATTGTGTGAACAATTTGAAGTTTGTGAAGATTGAGCCATTGCTAAGGAGAATATAAATAAAGTATAGACTAGAGATACTACTTTACTGGGAGAAACACATTTTTGTTTGTCTAAGTTTAGTTAAGCAGCTAAGCGTTGGAGGTCCAAAGTCTGGGGAACTTGTACATGATTATTCAGATCTCATTCGAGTTTCTTTTAAAGTCAAGAAGTGACCTTAATGTAAAGATCATTGTTTTGCTTGCTAATTGTAAAATGTGTGTATTATGGTCAAACATCGTGATGATGTTGGTGAAAATTAAGATTTTTATTAGGAATATAGAACTAAGCAAATGGGAGAGATTTTTGAACTTCCAGGACCTAGGATAAGCAATATAAAATTGTGGAGGACGTAAGGATAAAGTTGGGAATAGGTCTGGGTTGAATATTCTATGACTGTAACTTATTTATCAGTCATAAAATCGAAAAAATAGAGAATTAGTGTCCTTATGAAATCTACTTGGAGTTAAGCCGAAGAAAAAAAGCGCTAGGTACTTGGTGAGATAGCAGATGTCACAACTATAAACAGGGATGATATTGAAGAATTGGGATACTGTTTGTACGTGTATTGGCTATCCCGTCAATCATTCAAGCAATATCTATAGGATATTAATTTTGGAGATGCATGGTATTGTGCAATCGAGTGAAATTACTTGATTAGGAGAGCGTTACAAAGATTAGACGTTAAAGAAATCAACATTTAACAAAGATTTGGAGAATGAAGATAATGAAGATAATGAAGATAATGAATTACAAATTTAAAGCTAAAATAAAGTAACCCAAGAGATTCAACGAAACGAAATAGTAATGAAACTAGCAATGGCGTCAACAAGAAGCCATAACAGCATCTGATATGGTTAGAATGCTCTGTAGCATCATGACCTGTTGAAGAATAAGATCAAAGAATGGAGTTACTGCTTGATCTGGCTAATGCTGCGCTCATAGTAGCTAACAATATGGAAGAACTTTCAACATTTCTAAGAAGCATGGAATTCTAATGACCCAGTGAAGAGAAATAAATGGATTAAAAGAATCAAAAAGAATGTATAGGCATAAGCAATTAAAAGGTTTTGGAAGTAAGCATTAATTGCAAGTGAACTTTTAAAGTCAAGCAAAATGACACGTTTAGAACAAGATTAAAAATTAAGTAAAATGCCCCTTTAGCGCAAGACTTATTGCATGCGAGTACCAACAAGTTCCTGGTATTGATATCAGTGAAAAGCTTTGCTTCGGTAATTAATGATGTGACCTTTACAATTATGCTCAATCCCAAGTTAGATTAGGAACTTCAAGCTTTGGACATCAACATCATGTTTTTGGTCTGAATATTGAATAACATCTTTTTGAGTAGCTGAATTGTTAAATTGTTAAAAACGGTAGAGTGGATGTAGTTTTGATCATGCAACCACATCTTGTCAAACCCTTACATAAAGAATAAAATGAGGCATCAAACTTGTTGAATCGGATTGTCTCCTTCTCCTTGAATGGACATTACTCTATTGGACTCAGATGAGGTTTACTTGACCTGATTGAAGAAATCTTATTTTAATGAATTTCTAACGTATTTAAAATGCACAATTCTTTACGTTGAACAAAAAAATGAGAAAATGTCATGATTACATCGCATTATTTTTCCATCAGGCAAATGGAAGTTTTATTGTGATGTGAGTCTCCTTGTGACTCTTGATGCTTGGTTACCTTCTTCATTTGCACTTTGAAATGGAGTATATAATTAATGCTTTAATATCATTGAATAATGTGATAGCGGTAAGAATAGAATCTTGCTAAACTTGTTCAGAACACTTGAAAATTACTTTGAGTTATGAAAACAGATGTCTCAACTGTGACTATCTTGTGACATGGGAATTGAAAATTTTAGTTGTCATGTACAACAGTAATGTCATCCTGAGGTTGTACCAACATTTCAACATGCACGTTTTGGCTTCTATTTTCTGAACTCTTCATCTCCTTCTCTTTGCGATGTTTTCTTTTTGTATGACTTTTATCTCCTTTTCTTTCTGATTTTTGCTTTATTCCAGCCTTTTTATTTTGCTGTCCTGAAGATCTGCCTTCTTTCAAGTCCTTAGGAAAATCTTTTCGATTTTTTGCCGCTCCTACTTTAACAGTCAGAATTGAATTATCACAGCTCATGGAATTTTTCTCATCTTTCTCTGATGTCGAGCTAGAATGAGGAATATTAGAACAAGAAATTTGTGAATTCACCTTTTCAATAGATTCTTTCCCCAGAGAAATTAGCTCAGCTTTTTGGCAAGAGTTCACTATGGCCGCCCTTCTATTGTTGGACAGTCTTTTAACGTGGGATACCTCGGAAACGGTAGCTTGCAACGGTGAGTCAAAGCTCATTTCGCTCCCCCAAGTTGAATGTGTTCCCTCCTCTCGAGCACTATCATTCCATTGAGAAATATCACTCTGGTTTGATTGATACTTCCCCAAGCTTGCGGTTGCTAAACGAGTATTTTGGAGTTCTGAGGCAATTATTTCTGTCTCCCGTAACAATATCTCCAAAGCCACACAGGCACTCACTTCACACTGTACCCCAATGTAATTCTTAACTCTGTCTTTTTCATCCCGGAGTGCAGCGATGAAACAACGATTGAAAAACTTTCTACCATCTGCTTTATAGTTTATCAGACAAACCAGACAATCGTTTCCTTGCTGAATCGCCGTTCGAATGCGATGAACATGATGAGGGTCAGTTTCAGGACCTTGCAAGAAGCGGCAGTTTCGACCAAAAACATCATTTAAGCTGTATCCTGTCATATTTAAAAATGACTGACTTGCAAAAATAATTGGATTGTCCGGAAGTCTTGGATCCGACAAACAAAAGTTTTGTTGTGTCATCATTAAACCTTTGACAAGTTCAAAATCACTTTGCCTCAGATCACTTTTCGTGCTTCCATATACTAGCTTCGATCCTCTTGCAATCATTATACCTGTTGGTGGATCTTCGTTTCTCGATCGGCGCAACTCTTCAAGACGAAGCTCTTTAAGCTTCCGTATGTGCTCTTCCTCGCGATCATAAGCTGTACAACGATGTTTCTCCATATTTCTCTTCATTATAGCCACTTGCCGCTGCTCCACAAGAGAGTCAATGAATCTAAGATCTGCGAGTTGGGATTCTTCAGTTTTGCGTATGTCCCTTGATGCTATTCTTTTGTGCACATCATGAATGGGTGCAATATAACCATTGTTCAGTCCAACGTTAGGAAAATAACGCTTACCCTTAATTGATCCGTCACTGTTCCCTTTACCAATGGAGGGACCAGTGAGCTGAATTCCAACCCATATGCCATCTGCAAAGTGAACTTTACCAACGTAAGCTATACTACCCTGTAGAAAAACAGCCTTGGAATCTGCTAGAGCGACGTTGTCCTCAAGTTTCAATTCAGGAACGTTACTCCAGTTTGATGACTCTGTTATGATCCTTTCCTTATCACCTATGTGTTTATCTCTCGTTGCTAATTTGTTTTTTCTATCGCCATAAAACTTATCAGGAAGAGTATTCACTAATGATGTCACTTTGTTGAATAAGCTCATCTCTAGATTTTGTTTGCACCGTATCTCACATTATTTCACTTTTGGATATTACAAATACAGTAACTTACATGAAAACATTACTGTTATTCCTTGCAGGATGACGTCACCATTCAAATTCTCACCTTTTCCTTTTCCACATCTTCGGCATTTTTCAATAACACTGTTGTTGATAGGACTATGCCAATTCATTTGTCAAAAATTGTTCTACTTGTTGTGCTATCTCAAACGTACGGGTTCATAAGATCATATCAAGCGGTGAATAATGTTTTGAGATTTTCGAAGGCAGAGAGCATCGCATGGGAAGAGGTTTTTCCCGAGGCGACACTCAAGACTTTCTGCCTTCCCGAACATCGTCCCTTAGGTTGCACTGTAGAAGAAAGCCTAGCTGACTTAGAGCTGAAGCCAGTTTTTATTTCAAAGGTATATAGTTTGGAAATTTAAATGAAGGCAACATACCTTTCCTCAACAATAACCAACTTTCTGTCTTTTCCACTTAGGTCGCAGATGGTGGATTTGCGGGGAAATCTGGGTTACAAGTTGGCGATGTCATAATTGGTGTTTCTGGAGTTTTTGGAGGGTTAAGAAATGTTCTTGGAAAAGGCATCGAAGAAATGTACGTTGGTGTTTCCCCGTTGGTGATACGATTTGAGTCTGCTTTCTCATATCAATGATAGTACAAGTACAGTTGCAGGAATTCCAGATAGAGAGGTTTTAGAGCTTCAAATTCTTCGTGGCACTAAGGTAATGGAGCAACATGATTCTGCTCTGGTCGATATTTGTGCATCCATCGGAAAAGACGAGAAAGAAATAGAGGAGTGTGTCGTATCATTTCTTTCATCCGCATTTGCAGAGGACCAGGAAGACTTCAATGACATTGGGGAGAATGCACCTGACACAGATTCTATTTTAGACGATGCTTTTCAAACGTTATGGGGGAGTGAATCGATGGAACTGAATGTGGCTCCGGTGTCTGACACTAATTTGCCATCAAAGGAAATATCGGCAAAGTCCTCAAAGCCTCTACCGTGGCGCTCACGTTCATCTCCTTCAGGAACCTTTGTAAGAGATCCCAAGACTGGAAAGCTTCGAAACATTGATGATTAAGGTAGTTTTTCATGATCGTCATCATTTAAATTAGTAGCCTATTTGAGTGGATTCAGTATAAGAAAATTGCAATCCCAGATTTGGACTATGTTGCTCCGATCAACAAATCCTGCATGAAATTTAAATAATGGATTATTTTCCATCTATACAAAATAATGATTAAAAGTGGGCAACTCATGCTTCAATTCCTCCTTTCTAATCTTTAAATCTTTGACATATTGCCAGCGTTCAGGGAAATTTAGTTTGTTGTGGCCAGGGGATAAGCACTTGTCGGCTACGCTAACTTTTTACGCATCATTGATTACAAATATTGCTCCCTTCCAGCGCAAGAAAATCTCAAAAGCGTTACCCTAAAGTTATTTTTGTCAATAAGATACAAGCAGGCGCAACTACATCTCTCTCTCTAGTCAGCTTTCCTCAATTAAGGAGCTGCGAATTGCACTTCATTCTCAAAACCCTTAGGTCATTATTTTGAAGCTAAAGTAGAAAAAAATCATTTCTCATGGCTAGTCTTAGACAGTATCTAGAATCTAAGAGCATTGTCTATGATGAGGGTATACTTAGAAATATGAAAAGAAATAATCCTTCATTTTGGTCATTGTCTATGGTAACGGCTGGAATATTCCAAATTTTTATTGCTTATGGTCTGGAATATTTTCAATTTTCAACATACGTTTCACATATCTAGGAACAAAAAGATTTTGGCATTGCCTTTAATAGTTGTACAAAGATTATATGTCTGGCTCTAATTGAACAATATACTATGACTACAAAATCATGCACAAACGATATAAACTGACACATCAAAGTAACAGTCATGAACATCATGGACAATGAAACTGGCAATCTCAACAATGAGTTGCTTGATCTCATTACTTCTGATTCCTCACGAGAACGCAAATGTATACAACTAATTTTAGTAAAAGAACAAATTTATACACAAAAATAGTTCTTATTACTTCTGCCTTTTATTCCATTTTTTCTTTGTCTTTTTTTGCTTGGCAACACCTCATTGAGTTTATTAATCTTACCTCCCGGTCTCAGTGTGGCGTTAGGAACGTTGTCCTCAGCCACAGGAATGCCCTCATACAGGAACATGCAAACAATCTTCTGTATCATCTTCAGTCGCATTGTCATCCCAATTATCTTCATCATAGCTCTTCTCATCAGATTCTGCCTGTTTAGGAATATCATAAACTGGAATCTCTGGAACTGGAGCTCTGAAGTCCATTTCCAACTTGAGATTGAAAGCAACCTTTTACACTTTTCCAGCTCTCCCATACATTTTAGACAACTTAATTCTTCTGTTTTTATCACCTCAGAGCAAATTGCTTCGTCTTAAATTCAGTGCCTTGCGTCACCTTGGCAGTATTCTTTGAAAAGTTAAGCATTTTGACAAACTTACTAGATTCTTAAAGCAATTCTCCAATAAATGTATGTCTTAAAAACAGGGACAGTTTTTCATCAATAGACTTGCCTAATGTGTTGCTTTAAATAGTGACAAAGCTGCCCGTTTCACTTACAATTTTCCTTCAGCCATGTTATTTCTTACCACAAATTGGTAAGCCTCAGAAAAAAAATCTTCACTCACACTAACAAAAGCCCTCGCAATCCAAACATCTTCTTGGATTATGTAATTGGGAGATGCGCTCTCCTGCTTTATATCCTTCTGCTTTCTTGTCAACTTAATCACCAACACCAGCAGAAGTGACCTCTTCTTCTGCATCATAATTCTTGGAGGGACCCTTTCCTCTTTCGGGATTATTGTGAATGCTGTTGGAACCTTTTTTTATCAAGCCTTCTTTGAAGGACGGTGGGGGCCGTTGAAGCCAAGAAGTTCAAGAAACTTGTTCCTCTACCTCAGAATACTTAGAGCTGATGACAACAACGGTTTTAGTGCGAGCCCTTTTGGGAGAATCTTGAGACAAGACCTTCCTCTTTCGAGTAATCAAATGAGCAGAAATCTTTCCCATTGTCTTCTCTGACTGCTTTGACGATCCAGTGGGGAAATTCGGGGCGTAGAGAGAAGAAAAAAAACAAAACAGTAACAGCAGACGTGCTTATTCTTAAATGGCTTAGGACTATTCGAATAATCCGGAAGGCCGAAAATGTTACATGTTTTGTTCAGAAGAGAGAAGAGGGTACATTTTTGCCAAACATGTACTCTTTTGGTTTTGCAAACTATTTGAATAGTCCATAAAATTGGAATTTTCACCTTATAGACAATACCATTTATATTTCTTGGCCAAGTGCACCTTCAGTTTAGACAATGATCTGAGGATATTTAGAAAAAATGTTTGAGAATTATTGTATCTAGGGTATTTTAACGGAGACAGCCAAGACATCGCCCATTTTGTCCCGGAAAATAATTTGGTTAGCCAAAAAGATATTTTGACCTCCACTACTCACCTTTTGGTACAAAAGACAAGGATTTCATCAAAATTCCATAATCTACAACTAGACGGACCTAGCGGATATAAAACATTAATCATTCACATTTGCAGGACATTAGTAACCCCCGATGTATAAGCGCATTGCACAAATCAGTTATAGATGAGCATTTATTTCATTTTCGTTTATTATATACGTTTGCTTTAAGACATGGTTCCTAGTCAATAAGCCTTCTTCCCTTGAATATACACCCTTGCAATTCAGTCCCTACAGGTTTATCCTGTAACGGTTTGGCCACATCTAGAAGGGGAAAGAGAACAACCGGCTAAACAGAAGTGTTTAAGCATACAGATTTTTATGCGAAAAGGATAATTTCAAAGGTCCACATAAATTTTAAAGTTCAGTAAAGGAGTGTAAAGAAATATGAGACCGGCAAAGACACTTTTCTGCTATCTACAAAGTGGATGCCACCATGATATTCGAGGCAGCATTTTTTTAAAACTACCCTTGATGGCAGATACTAGGATTCATTGTCCAATTGGGAAAACAAATAATTTACAGTTATCTGCTCATGGCAAAAAGAACTAGAGAAGAAACACAAAAAGGACTCGAAGCATGTAAAATTCTAAAATCTTAGAGATGGTTAAATTTTGCGCTGCAGGTGACTGAAACTAAGGCATAGAAAAAGTGCTCCAACCAAAAAAAGAATAAATTTCAACAAGAAGGCAGAATCTTCAAGTAGTCCTAGCTATCAATTGATAGATTGAATTGGCCTTTAAGGTACAGAATGACCAGTTTGTCACAACATTACATTAAGCACCCCTTCTTTACACCAGTGATATAATCTAAAACATTTGCCTTGAATATTGAGCGAAATGCATTTTTTTCATCAATGCTTTGATCATGATCTACCTTTAAGGCAACGTTTAATTTTATTTTGCTTATTCTGTTCTCTTGTTTGCCTGTCTCAAAATCCTGAGACGAATTCAAAAGTCACCTATTTTTCAGGGGGGAAATCTTTTGTCGTGCAACAAATGACTTCACGTGCGACATCATTTCTGAATCAATGAATTAAAGCAAACCTTTCTTCGATCAGTTTAGCCTACATCAAAGCTAACATGTGACAACAAATGGATCAAAGCAGGCTTTCCTTTCAAATTCAGAGTAGGCTCTATGATGAGAAAATTCCAAATGTTTAGATGTTCTCAAAGGCAAACACTAACGGAATGCTTCAGAATTAATCAAGAATAACCCTAAACCAACAAAATAGCTTAATTGCGGTTAGGGGTTCCCTCTCCGAAATAAAAATATGTACAACATTGGTGCATGTAGACTAGAAATGTATTGTTGTTTCCAAGATTACTTTACTTGCTGCACTGACGAGACAGATGTGAATGATTCAATGCATCAATCATCCCAATTGTGATCTAGGGCCTAAATGTTGTAATCAAAGCAGAAGAGACGAGTTATATCTTTTATTTTATTGTCAATTTAACAATTGCAACTTTGAAAAAGCTAATGGTATGATCAATAAATAGTAACTGAGTTCGAATTCGCTCTGTTCAAGGAGTAAAAATTCAGTATAGTATAGCTTACTTGGATCAGTGTTAGATGTAGAAGTTGCGAAAAAAAATAGTGTAACATGTATGGGGGAAGCCTATTCAACTGTAAAACAAAACAAAACTGTATCGAATGCTTCAATGGGTGGCCACTCGGCATGGCGCAAGCGAGTTGAACGTGGAGAACTCGCCAAAGGCTATGCTGGAGCTATTTGTCGCCATAGACCACATTTCGGTCGAACCGGTAAGGATATAGAGAGGAATAGGAAGGGCAACATTGGAAAAGGAAATCCAAAAAAGTTGTCAAAAGTCTTGAAAGATAAAACAATTCAACGCCTTTCATCAACTGCTCTAGTGATCTTATCTCTGCCACTTCTTTGGTTTCTTGTTTTACTTTCCACAATCGCATCAATGAGTTACATATTCTTCCATTAAAGTTTAATGATGCAAGTATAAAGTAATTCATTTAGTTGGAATGATTGGAGAAAGATTTTCGAAAGACTCTAAAAAACATTTCTTCGTGATATTGTCATATTCAACATCATAAGACTCTTTCGAGAAGCTGTGACTAAAGTCTGTATACGCTTCTGCAAAAACACTGACTTCTCTCAGCATGAAAAGCTTGATCAAAATATCATTACTATATATTTCAAATGCTAACATAATTCATCTCACATAATTCCAGCTTTTGGAAAAGCTAGTATTCTCTCTATCTCATTTTCAATTTTCGAAGATATCGTAGCAGACAGCCTCCTTCGATATGACGTCAAGCATTTTGATTTATAGCAATCGATCAGTATCGCGACACGATTTACATTTTTACATCTAAAACGCCAAGAATACTTTCAAAACGAGTTCCGCTGTCATAATGCTTGATGTCTTAATGATTCACTGGTTATACCTTGCTCTCGCGCCAAACTGGCATAAATTCCATCCGGAAGAAGTAATAACTCTTCTGGATGTCCTTCCTCAACAATTCTACCTTTTTCCATCACAACGACCCGATTTACTCCTAATGACCGAATAACTCCTAGCCGATGCGTTACCATAACCATACTTTTAGAATGTTGCATGGAATCACGAAGTGCCTTGACAACCACTTTTTCGCTTTCAGAGTCTAGAGCAGCTCTGTAGGAAAAAAAATTTAGTATAGAATGCAATTTTATTAGAAAGCAATCTCACTTACGTTGGCTCATCAAGCAGAAGAAGATCTGGTCGCCGAATCAACGCTCTCGCAATCGCTACGCGCTGACGTTGCCCTCCCGAAAGCGCCCGACCTCCTTCTCCAACTCGAGTATCAAGTTCAAGATTAAGGTCGTTGTTATCCTCAATCGGCAGACCAGCTAAGAGAAGGCTTTCCTTAGCTTTCTTTCTATTATTTTGACTGTAACATGGCTCACCGGTTTCAGGATA
>CAAAJI010000045.1:131556-146159 GCA_900642245.1 Fragilaria radians
CGAACAAGGAGACCACGAATTAGATGCATTAGCTGTAGGTTCCGTGACTGCAGCTGACACCACAGAAGGCGGTTCGCTGATTCGCTGATTGTCACCTTCATCCGTGAAAGGATCCTTTAACGCGCCCATTGTTATGCGAGATCCATCCAAGAGCCTTTGACGGGGAGGCGTCTCGACGAAAGTGCCGTTCTCCATCCAGCCAATGAACCAATCTAAATTTGCGATAGAAATAAGGATTTGGTTTACGTTGAAATAAAAATAATTGTACAGTGTATTCTATTTACTCGTAATTCGTAATTGGGAATCGACATCTCCCCATCAATTATGCTTAAGACTTTTGGGTTAGAAAAAAAACGGTCGGATGTCCGTCTGCCTTTCCTAGCTTTCATAAAATGTTTCAAAATGATAGAGCAAGAAAGGAAGCTTAGAGAGGCCCTGAGATTGAAACCGCAAAGCGGCAAACTAATGTCACAGCTATCCATATGCTTACATGATCAGGAGATCGCCAACAAACGCATGACAACTACCTCAGGTCAAGAGGAATCTAGAACAAGGTTTCGAACGGAAGCGATAGAATTATCGCGCAGAGCAATCAGAAGTTGCCCCAATCGACCTGCAGGTCATTTATCTCTTTCACATGTGTCAGATAACTACCTTGAGAGAATAAAATCCTTGCGGAGTGCTGTGAACCTTTGGACTCAAGAGTGCCCCTTGCCCCGAACCACGCTTATTCAAGCTCTAGTACGCCTCCTCATAGAACCTCGACACGAGGAAAAGCGACGTCAAACATCTGATTGTAAGGATACGCGTCATTCTCTTGATAAAAAGTTGGATGATACAGAAGAGAAACTTTATGAAATGATTCAACATGAACTACATCACGTAACAACAAATTCAGATCTTCTTCTTCACTCCAAAGAATCGCACCTTTTGTTAGGGCGCATCGAATATCGATTGGGACTCTTCTTTCGAAAACTAGAACCCTCGGATTTCTATGCTCCAAACTCAATTAAACATTTTCAGAAGGCAATCGAAATACTTCCGAATGATCACCCATTGGTACATACTGCTCAATTTTGGATTGCAACACTATCTGACAATATTCTGATTCCGAAATGTCCACAGGAATATATCGTTGGCTTATATTCTACATTTTCGGAAAGATTTGATAAGCTACTTGTTGAAAAATTGCATTATGAGACTCCTACAAAACTAAGAAAATTGGTCAATTCTATACGATACAACGACAAGTATATCCAATTTTCTATGGGAGCCGACCTGGGTTGTGGTACTGGATTATCCGGTAAAGCGTTTCGCAATTGCGTTCAGACTCTAATTGGAGTTGATCTGTCACCCGAGATGATTGAAAAAGCTAGAGCAAAAAGATGTTATGAAGACCTTATAATCGGGGATATCCTTTCGATTTTAACCGTTCCCAATACGTATGATATCATATTTGCTTGCGATGTATTCGTTTACTTTGGAGACCTTAGAGAAGTTTTTGATTCAGTTTGGGCAGCACTTAATTGTCAGGGTATTTTCGCCTTTTCCACAGAATTTTTGGAGGAAGGCCATCCTCAATCGTTTTGTCTTCAAAAGTGTGCTCGATTTGCTCACAAACAAAGCTACTTAATGTATCTTGCGGATTCTGTCGGCTTACGCGTGTTGAGCGTAGTAAAGGTTCCTATCCGAAAGAATGCAGGGATTGATGTGCAAGGGATACTAGTAGTAGCGATGAAGCCGTGAAGCGTATTCATTCCTTCACGTAAAATTGGCGTTTAGCCAACAATTTTGGTTTTCCAGCGCATCTTCAAACTTGTGATGACTTATGGTAATCATAGCATCTTTTCTTTGCACTCAATAAAAATGCCATGAGAAAGGAGCTGATGTACTTTTTCTAAAAATCGATGCAACATCCGAAACGCACACGTTCTGACAGAAGTATATCTGAAAGGTTTTGCAAAGTAATTGCAAATTGTGGTAAAATTTAATATCTTACTTTGCAAATGAAGACGTCGCTAAATATTCTTCAGACAAAATCATCAAATAATTCACTCGTATGATTGGCTACAAATATGCATCGCTTTGGACAATAATTAGAGATATTAGATAAGAACTATGATCGATGTTGACTTTATAACGGGATAACTTCAATTGCACTATAGCATGGAAACGTTATTAAAAGGAATGTGACTGATATTTTATTCTCAAGGTCGCAATTGCTTTTCCGGATCCAGAATTAAATTTCAAAAGCTAGAATTTCTTTCCTTTTGTAAAACATGGCAATTCAATTACTTGCATATTGTAACAATGAAATGCAAAGAAAAAGATGAAATTAAAAGAAGGGGCTAACCTAGAAAGTCAACAATTTCTACAAGATCAAGTAATGCATAAATCTGCAAGTGTGTTTGCTATGATATTTTGCTTGTGAAAGCAACAGAGAAGTTTCAACTATCAATTTACATTCAAGTCACTCTAACTCATTTCAGAATGACCGTATCTTGAAAAGATAGCACAACAGATTTCTGAATCAACTCTACTTGCACACTTGGCATTCAATTCATATAGAATAATAAAGGGTATTAGAATTTCATGAAGATTGACAGGAAGAAGTTACAGCTGGACCATTTGAAAATGAAGACATGTTCTCAGCAATTGGTGAAAGATGATCCATAATAATTATATCACTAAAACACAATCCTAGCTCCTTAAGGAATGAATGCTTTCTGGTATTGCATTTTGTTTCTTCATAGGTAATGATCATATCAATACTATCCTGTCTGCATCAAACATCAGCAAGGAAGCAATTGCTAGCTGACTCAAGCTGAATTATTGAGTAAACAAATAAGTTCATGTCAAGAACATGCCAAAATGCCGAAGGGTTTCAAATTGGATTTACAGTAGAAGAAATTGGAGGTACAAAGATAGTTGCTACATTTCAGATACTCATGTTGAGCAAAGTACTGCCAGAAGTAAGGATCTGCATAAGATATCCTATGCGATGGTTTCAAGTATAAAATTCCAAGAAAGGAATATGAAAATATAGAAATTCAATTAAAAGCATATACTAGAAGAAAAAGACTTTATTTGGTTCAACATATGCAGCGAAAATAATATCCTGTAGCTATGAAAGTGGAGAGCATCGAAGAAATCTAAAAAGAAACTTTAATTATTGAGGCAAAGGTGTGCAAAGCTAAAGAACTGATAACCACAGAGTGAGTTATCCCATTCATTTGAATGCTGTGTTCTTGTGAGGAATAGGAAATAACAAGGCCAAGCATATTATTGTTGAGATTATCAATGTCAATGCCAATGTCTATGATGTTCATGATTGTTTCTCTGATGTATTAACCGTGTCGTTTGTGAATGATTTCGTGGTCCTCGTAAATATAATTATGTTAAAACTATTCTAGACAATGCCAAAATCTGTATATTCAGAGTACAATGAAATATATTGCATATACTTATGTAGAACATTAATATGCCATCGGAATATTAGTCAATTACCAAAATGAAGGATTTTTACGGTTTTTTTTTCCCGGCATGTGTCTTTTACACTTCATTTCCCGATGCTTTGATTATATTCAGGTGTTTTATTCTACGCTAGTTGTTATTCCCGTATGTTGATATTCCTTTTTGTGCTGACCGTAAACCTCCAGCTGTTCTGAATTGAATTCTTTGACAAACACATTTTTCAGGATTTCACCTGCCGGACATCTTCGCTGGTTCCCATCGTAATATTCATTCTACAGCCTGTACATATTTAGAATGGTTTCTGTTCTTTCATTCGCATTCAGTATTTAATCATAGACAGTACATACGAAAAAATTCGTCAGTTGATCAATTCTCAATTGCCTCCTTATAAGCGCAAGAAGAAAATGAATGACGTCTCGACAACTCAACACAAAATTAGCAGAGCCATCAGCAAAAATATTGAAAACATTGTTTCCTATAAGATTTCCCAGTTCTGAAACCGCGAACATTAGCGACTTAAATGCTACCATCGGCCGAAGTAAAAGCGTTTCAAGAATGACAGTCGAAGGGTTGCAAGGTCAATGGTCAGAAGTTGATTGGGCACTCGCGATTCTCCCAAAATTCTCTGCAGGAATTGCAATGCCTTGTGCACTATTTACAATGTTCGAAATTATTTTTGACCCCAATCGAAAGGGTCCTGGAGTTGTAAAGCGTTCAATTTTGGGCATGGCAATAATTGATATATTCTCTTCCTTAGCATGGTTTGCATCATCTTGGGCGGTACCAAAAGGTACTTTCCCACTTAGCGAAGGGAATCGGACAACATGTAACCTCCAAGGCTTTTTACTTCAACTATCAATCGGTGCCCCATTGTACAGCTGTACCCTTGCAATCTCCTTTTTACTTATCCTTAAGTACAGGTGGACAGAGAAACATCTTTTGATCGTGGAAAGGTGGCTCCACCTCGGGATTCTCGGATTTTCCTTTGGCACAGCAATTTTATTTCTTCCTCTTGGACAGTACAATCCCATAGGCCAGATTTGTTGGGTAGCTGGTGTCCCGCTGAATTGCTCGGGTAGTTCCTTTCATCCCACTGATATTCCCTGTGAACGCGGAGTTAACGCATGGATTTTTGGCGTTGCATTATTTTACGGACCGCTGTGGCTTTGTATCATGTTATGTGTTTTTTCCCTGACAGTAATATACTGGAATGTTTTGAATAACAAACGTAGAATGAATAGATATACCATCGGAAATCATACACATCATTCGCTTGGTCGAAGCTCCAATGATACTTCAAAAGTGGCAACGCAAGCCATCCTATATTCCTTAGCGTTTCTTATAACTTGGATGCCCTCAACATTGTGGTCTTTGTCTGGGTGGTTCAACTCGTCACATATTTCTTTGAGTCTAGCAGCAACATTTTGTGAGCCGTTACAAGGTTTTTGGAATCTTCTTGTGTTCGCTCGAACGCGAGCCTCGACAAAGCAAAAGATTCAAAATCTGTTCATGAAACTTATTCCATTTGTTGGACATGAAGTAGATAATCAGGATATGAGCTCCTTCAGTAATCATCATCATGATCATAAAAATTCTCCTGTACTTTCGGAAAATTCGGACGTTGCCTCTATTTGTCGCTTAGATGATTTTCACGAGGAAAAAGGCGGAGGTAAGTGCTTTAGTTTTGATTGCCTCAGATGTTAACATAGCTGATTGCTTTTTATTGCAGTTGAGGTTATTGCTAGCACGATTCATGATCCTTTTCAAGTATGCAAAAAGTGTTGAATGAAAATCTCAATCTAGACCTAGAATAAGACTTCAAGTGTTTATCGATTAAAAATAACTAGATAATTAAAAGTATGAGATAAGTACTGTTTGATTCTCATTCCCATTTTCATTCCTATTCCCATTTGCATTCAGGGATGGAATGATGCGTCATCCATTAACGGTTGAGCACAGAGCTGGACGATGCGTCCAACACACTCCTTCGAAATATTACACATCATCCTTGATTGGCATCAGCTTCACCCATAATGATTTTCCTTAAATTTAGAAATATCTTTCCTTGCAATGGTTTTGTAAAAAAATCACCTACCATATCTTCAGTGGGACAGAACTCAATTTCAATCTTGCCAGATTTAATACGATCCTTGACAAAGAAATAACGAATATTAATGTGTCTTGTGGATCGAGCACTGGTAAGCTTCTAGTTAGTAAATGATAAATCCATTCCTAAATAGATATGATGATTGCCTTTGATCCAACTAATGGACCGTAGATTGATTCTAGCCATTTGATTTCCTTATCTAACACTGCTTCTGATTTGTGGCTTACTTTCAAGTCATCTACATGCCAGACTATAGCCATTTGTGATTCCTCCACCCATTTATTTGCCACACATGAGTCATAAGGGTTTAAAATGTATCCCCTTTTTTCCAGTCTCCCAGACAAATCCTGCCAGAATAATAATGCGGATTTCAAGCACCCGTACAAGGCCTTTTTGAGCTGTAAATATATTGTTTCTTTGCCTTTTTCCAATGTTGCATATTCCAAGTAAGTCTCTGGGCTCACTTCCATCAGGCAAGCTGCTATTTCTCCAGACATCTTGACATATACTACGTCAGTCTGTTTAGCATGGAGGAATGCTCCTGGGAAATCATATACCCCCACTATTTGCTTCTCAAATGCCTCCACAATGGAAGTAATCGACACAGACTCTGTCCTAACTGTTGGCGAGGACGATTCCCATTTTTCATACAATTTCCTTTGTGGCCTTCCATCAGCACAAGTCCGTGCCTTGACACGACCACATCTTTTCCGTTTGATAAATGTTATTGTATTGAGGACCCCAAGTAGTTCCTGTCTTGTCAATGATAATTTATTTACTGGCTGAAATACCTCCATTTTATGCAGTTGCAATAATTCAGCCATTGTGGCTTCTTTTGTTTCATTTGGGAACAATTTCATCCCTTGTTTCAATGACCATTGAGTGCATGTTGGTGTTTTGGATTTATTATCCACTTCCTTTATTTCCTCAACCTGCATTAGCTCATAATTATCCACTAGGTCCTTTCGTAGTTGTACATTTTGTCCACTCCTTGTTGTATAATGTATTCGCGATTGTACCTCATCACTATCCTCAGAGTCTTTTCTGTCAAGAATATCACCTTCTTGATATGACCATTCATCCAATGCTGACTGATGATCCTCTGCAACGTCAACTTGAATCTCACCACCTTCTTCTATGCTTTTTCCTTGCACTCCTTCAGTTTCCACTCCTTCAGTTTCCACTCCTTCAGTTTCCACTCCTTCAGTTTCCACTCCTTCAGTTTCCACTCCTTGTTCCAATGATATTTCTAGATGCCTATCTTCCTCATGATCTTGTCCATCATTTTCAAGAATATCAACTAACTCTCGTGTGCTAATTGCACTATAATCCTCTTCATCCAGGGATTCGTCGACTTCAATTACTTGTTTGTATTCCGTTTCCTTTGGCACAATCACTTCATTATCATTATCTATATCATGCACATCATCTGTTGGTTTCATTGATTCTACCTTCATCACCACATCTTCTGGAATTGGCAATGGTGTAAACAATCTTGCTTTAATTAATCTGCCAGTGAGAAGACTCATAAACTTATAAGTTCCCTGTATATTTCCAGTGGGTCCTAACAATATGCCTCCTACTGTTCTTGATATCATAACATCATTGCTTGGATTTACCTCTACATGTACCTGGGCATATCCTCCAAATGGAATCCTGCAGTGCTTTTCAGCATTTGGCAATAGTAACTTGCTTGGGGAGACAAAGTTGGAGACACGCCACCTTTTGGAGGGAAGAAGTTTAACCACATGACTGAAAATATAACTGCATGTGTCACCATGATTGGGGGGATTTTTTGAAATGGTAGCATTGTTATCAATCCTCTGATCCGTTCCTTCACTGTGCAAATCTTTCTTTCTACCTCTGGAACATGTTCTCCTGGTGCACAAACATTTAGGTGTACTCCAATTTCCTATAGTGCACTTTGACTGGTTTCAATCTCATTATCAACCAATCAGACTTGTATAATCATGCCTCTTCTCTTGTACAAATTGACCACTTTAATGAGTCCACTTGTTAAGTATTTTGATTCCTTGGAATCTAGCTTTTCCACAGTTGTAAATTGAATGCTTCTTGAGGTTGTGATCAAGAATTGAGTAGAATCAACAATCATGATATCAGCAGCAAGGATAATTGCTTGATGTATTTCCAAAATGTCCGGGGGAATTTGAATGTAGTCAGTTATCACTGCTTGAGGACATTTCCTTGTTGTCTTACCCTGCAGACTTCCTAATTCCTTTCCAAATATTTTTTCTGCATGTAGTATATCTTTTGTTGTTATGTTTGCATGAGGGAGCAAATTATTTTTGATGATGGCCATGAAATCATTGTATGATGGCCTTCCTATCATCTCATACAAGTTTCTTGCCTACTTAGCCATTTCGATCTGTTGAGGGGTAAAGAATTGTGCATTTTCATTTACTGATTGCAACAATCCACTTCCTTCCATTGGTATCTCAAAAGCATATAATCCGGCCGGGGTCATGCAAAAATCCATTTTGAGTCCCTTTGACACATTGGATAACCTTAAGCATCCTGGTGAAAACAATATAGTATGGCCTCTCCGTTCTGCCTCAGACATTGAAATGATGTTGGCAATGGAATCCTCATTAAACCAGACGACTCCATAATTAGGCAGATCAGCTTGTTGGGTATAAATGATAGCTCCTCCATTTGTTGACATCTTCAAAGGTCTATCTGCATCACGGATGTTCTTTACTAGTTGTCTGACATAAAAAGTGCTATGAGTACTCTGACTGTCTAGCAGAATGAGTGTATCTCCAATCTGTTTCTGCTTTTTATCCTTCATGTTATCCTCTTTTTGGTGAAATTCATTTCCTTCATCATAGCCAAAATATTCTTCATCAATCGTTTTGTCTCCCAATACATTGGAGGCAAAGTCAAGCTGTCCATTGCTTAAATTGCTTTGTAGAGGTAGCTCCTTTTGTTGACCCTTTATCAGTACTTTTTCTGATGTCACTCCTTTCCTTTCCATCCTTGCATTATATTTCTTCACACAGGTTGGATTGATACACTCAGAGAGAACAACATCTTCCTTGCCGCATCCCCAGCATGTGATTCCAGTACTTTCCTTTGTATTATCTTGCAAAAAGGAAGAACCATTGATATTTCCAACTGCAGTATAATTACCTTTTTCATAGCTGTTGTTCCAATTGTTGATTAGAGCAAATGCCTCCACTCTATTATTTGGATACACATCACGACGACCTGTGACATAATCATTTTGAAGTTTTACCATCATTTGTCCATAACGTAGTTTATCTGCTTTAGCCAAAAACATTCTAGCAAGAATTTTTTCTTTTCCACTTTCAATGGCATCTTGAATCTGAAAATCTGTGTAGGTGCTTCTCCAGTTCACACTATCATATACTCCATCTGAATAACGAGCAAGCAGATCCTCGGTTACTTTTCTATGCACTCCAACAGATCCCCCATAATGTTCAATAATATCAATCAGATTATTGAATTTGTCACGAAATTGGGTGTTGGTCATATCCTTTGCCTGAAACATGCAATAAAGCTTATCTCATTTCATACTCCTTTTCTCCATCAAACCAAAACATAAGACCTTTGATTGCTTTGAGGAGCATCAGTGGATCCTTGTTCATATGCATATCCTTAAAACCCAAGGTACCCTTCAACTTAGCAATCATATATTCTGTGCATTGACCCAGAACAACAGCATAGAACTTTTTACACTCACTTTCAAGGTTACTTTGATTCTTGACATACTGCGCAATTTTTATTTCATGTATCTTCATCTCAATTACATCATCTCCTGTGTATAGCGCAGGTTTCTTGGTGTTCACTTCAACCATATCATCAATCATTGTCATAATTTCTGATCCCATATCATACTTGGTTTCTGCATAGATAGCCAGTTTCTTCATGTTAACTTCAAACACTCCTGCTTGCCTGTTATCCTCACAATCAAATATGCAGTCCTTTAGATCCTCACATTCACTAACAAACCTTGGTTTCCTGTATGGGTTGATCCCACCCTTATCCTTATACTTTCCGCCGTTCCCGCGGTCCCTTCCTTCTCCTGGAAGTTTCTTTTCAATCACCTTTGCGTCCGATGTCATTGACATAGTTGCCTTTACCTTTCTGTTCCTTGTACAATGCATACTTTTAATTATGTTGAATGAAAATCTCAATCTAGACCTAGAATAAGACTTCAAGTGTTTATCGATTAAAAATCACTAGATAATTAAAAGTATGAGATAAATACTGTTTGATTCTCATTCCCATTTTCATTCCTATTCTCATTCCTATTTTCATTCCCATTCCCCAGTGAGGGATGGAATGATGCGTCATTCCCCAGTGAGGGATGGAATGATGTGTCATCCATTAACGGTTGAGCACAGAGCTGGATGATGCGTCCAAAAATAAGGCAAATTTAACGCAAGCAGGAAGTTCCATCGGATTACTTCCACCTTGACCTGAATATCTAGGATATAGAATAAGAGTTATATGTAAAAGCAAAGTTGTAGAAACAAATTAAGTTTTCATTTGACGCTTTCTTGAGAAAACTTTTTTATTTAAAGGACTTTCCTGAGAAGGCTTTTGGGAGAAGCCTCCATTTGACCGACTTTTGTGTGAAAATCTCTTGACACAATTGGACTGTGTGATTCCTTACATCACCTCACATGCACTTCAATAGTCAAAAGGAAAACCCTCCCTTTCAAAATATCAAGAGCTTGAGAAGTTATCATTGCCTTTCTTCAATGCAGGAAAAATGTATTCTATCTAGCCTTTTTCAATAATTACAATAACAAATTGTGTAAGCATAAAATGTATTTATGATAATTCACCTTTCATCAATGAACAAGATATCAAATAAAAGTCTAAAATTCATTGAAGGAAAACACCTTTCATGTCTAAATAGAAAAATATTGAAGGAGTATAAGTCCAAATGTGATTTTAACGTTCATTAAAAAGGATATTTGAACAAGTATACAAATGATGCGAAGGTTCTTCTGTCATCTGCCAAACTAACGTTACCTTTCAGTTAAGTTTACATTTAATATATATCTTCTTTAGGACTTGGGTAGTGACAGACATTGTTAGCGTTTCAATACAAATGGCTTCACGCTATGCAATTTTGGATTTCAGACGATAGATATCAATCAATTGATCTTTCAATTCCAAGATTGGAAAAATAATATGATCATGGCATTGCCGTAGATTCTCCTAAAATCATGAATTATTTTCGGATGTCTGTGGGACGCCCAAAGCTACTTCTGCTTCCCGAACTTCTTCTTTCAGTTCCGATAGTGCTGCTTGTCGACTTTCCAATTGTTGTTGCAGCATCGAAATCAGAACTTCACGCGCTTGATGCTCCCGAAATTTATTACATTCTTGAAGCATGAGAAAAATATTATGAGATAGTTCATCACGACGTTTCCTTTCGACAAAAAAGAAAGTTTCGATGAGTTTTTGAATTGTTTTTTTGCACACCAATCATTGAACTGTCGTTGAAGTGATTCAATACGTACTTATTATCAAGAGGTTTATGTACCAAATCTTTTACAAGGCCCACGAATAGTTGTACAACCTCTCGATTTAATCTAATGCACAGCATAAGTCAGACAACTTTGTGTACATGAAACCATATATATCTCCAATTTGAAAAACGTCTTACCTGTGAACTTCGTCTCTTACAATTTTAGGATCTTCGCATTGATCTAAAACCTCAACAAGATATGGGTCCTGTAAAGGGTCAACAAAGAAGCAAAATTTAGAAATTGTCTAATAGAAAGCTATTCCTCCTCCTGATCTTCCCCTCTTCCTTACTGCATCTCACCTCCACAATTTCACCAAACACAGCAACGACTTCACCATCATCTATTCCGTTTGCATTTTCCTCTCCACCTAAAATCGCGTCCGAATCGGGTATATCCTCTCTCCCATCCAAAAGTCGTAGTCGTGTCGACTCTGCTCGTGCCTTCGCTGCTGCGACTGCGGCACGATGTGTACCTCGTTTCAACGCCTCGATTGGTATCGTTGGTGGTGTCAGAGAAGACGCTTGATGGTAATAATACGGAGGAGGAGGAAACTCTGAAACGAGTAATTGTGCTTCGCCGGGGACATCCCCCTCACCACCATTGTCCGTGTTGGGATTGGACATTAAACATAATAAACTACCGGTAAGTTAGTTCTAAAATGACGACAGTATACTATTTACGGTAGGAAGTTACTACAACTGCAAAAAAGGTGAAGGAAATCAAAATGATTAAAATATTTCTAATGCAATTCCGGCCAAGCATAGTTTGGATGATATGCATTGCCGGATTCCAAATCACAGTAAATTTTCATAGCTGTCTTGTACATATTAAGCTCCATCATTTTCTCCTGTGAACCATCGAGTAAATCAGATTGGTAATCTTTCACTTTACATCCTTGGTGTTCTTCCAATATTCGGACATCAGTATCCTTCTTTTGCAATTCTTTTTTGTTGTGCTGTAATTCAGGATCAATAAACTTATCAACTTGACTTTGATTTATCCGAGAGGGCCCAGTTGGCATATGACATTTGCTAGTTAATTCATCGGCAATTCGTTGTACTTCAACGAGTGGGTTGGCCAGAATCTTATCATTGGACGATAGAACACGACACAAACCAGCGCTGTTCACAATGGCTTTCCAATTGTAAATTATCCAAAGGCGAAGACCATGTTCTAGGGAAAAATTCTGCTCTCTTTTCTTTAGTGACATCGCAACTTCTAGTGGATGACGATACGTAAATACGATCGCTGGTTCCTGCTGTAAAAGGTGCAACCAAGTTTTAAGTGTAATACACATTCGGGGGTCCTTCTGTAGCCAAGGCGCATTCGCAGGATTGTTCAGGAAATCCAGACCCTTTGCTCCTTCTTGAAACGGGATTTTGCCCGATTTAAAATCTTCGTACGCCTTTTCCCCATCGTATTCACGTACTCCGGAAGCCCACCAAACATGTTGAGACTTCAAAAACTCGTCATTCTGAAGGACGACGTCTATGCGCTCAAAAAATCCTTTTGCATTATCAAAAGCAGCCCCAATTAGAGGTCCTCCCACATTGTATCCAATTCCATTGACTAAAAGTCCAGATAACATACTAGTACCTGATCGATGCATACCTAGGACAATGACACCTGGAGTTTTTATTTCCATCTTGACAGATACTTCTTTTACATCTTTCATTGATTCCACTCTTTCCTGTAATCTCTTAGCCTTTTTTATTTCAAAATCGGCTTTTGCTTCCGCTAAAAGTGCTTCGTCGGAAACACCTAAGCCCTTTCGCAACTTACTCAGCTGATTTCTTATATTTGATGCTGCCACCCGAAGACGCTCCCTCGATTTTTCAGGCAGCCTCGGTAAATTTACACCCTCTAACGGACCCATATGAATGGACGAAGGAGTGACATGTAACATCGGAAGAGTACAAACAATAGTCAATAGGTAGAAAACGAGAAAGCAGCACAAGCCTGAAATAGACAATGTCCCAAAAGAAATATAAGATCTTATGCTCTGAGGTGCATTTTTCCTTTTCACTCGTCTTCCTCGCTTTTTATCATCGTCTAGAGATAACGACATTTCGATAGGAATTGGAATGGAAATGGAAATGCCGAAGTCACAATTGCAATGCGGTTCAGGATTCCTTCACCACGATTTAACACCCTCCGATTCCAGTTTCGCTACAGTCAGTCTACTAATATTTAATCGGTACGTGACTAAAAGGTCGACCACATGAATCTCATTAGTAGCCCCAGAAGAAAGTTCTCATGACGTTCTCGTTGTATAAAATCTATTGGCCAAATTAATAGCCAATCATTAATTGTGGTGGTTAATTGAATCCATGCAATATCTTGCCTCTTGAAACTTTATTGGTAAGTTATTTGAAATCTTGAAATGCATTAGATAACACACTCTAAATTAATTTAGTGTAAGGAAATGTGCTAAACTCAATCCTAGATTAATCGCAAATACAGCAGAGAATATGAATTGTATGCCTTCTTGCCTTGTTTTTGTCCTTTTTTCGTGATAAGAAAGTAGTATTCACCAACTTCCTTATTTCTGTAAATAGATGTTGACTTCAAAATACTAATGTAATTCTTTTTCATCTGAGATGATGTTTCCCTATGATAAGAATGTATTCAACTTTTATTCGTATCCTTGAATGGATAGTAGTTTCCTGTTTCTTAAGTTTTATTACTCACCAAATGTCAAATACATAAATGATGAGAGATTGTCTCAGGAAGAAGCAAAAAATTGTAGAATAGAAAAGTGGAAACAAATCTCTTGAATCACTGTTGAACTTCGAAAGCAAGTAAGTTTTCTCTCCTCGTGAGAATTATTTCTGTTGCAGCACCAGACATTCTGTTCCTTAGACCTTACAGAATTAATGCAAAGGGTAATGCTTAATTTTCATCTTTCACAAAATCTGTATAGCCTCAAAATCCACAGACAGAATGTTAGAATTACACCTACTTTGCAAAAGTGTATCCGTCTTGATTTGAGTCTCCTGTGCATTTGAAGACTACATATCTATCACACATTGTCAAGCTGAACAAAGTACAATGAACTAAACATCATATCATGGAAACAGTGCATGTCACCTTTTTTGAGATTGAACAACAAACAATTAGGAAACATTTATAGCTTTCAAAAATTCACCAAATAACACTTTATGAATCACGGGTTAAAGAAGCATCTGATGGTCCAGAGCATACACTTCGCAAAATCAACGAATTACTTTCTTCTTAAAAAAGGAAAGGTATAGCCTTGATGGACATGGGAAGTAAGTATAATTATCAACATCCTTTCGTGAGCCTATCATGATCAGTTTTTATCAGATGATTTCTCCCGTCCAAAATCAAGAAAAGCATTAGTGGCTGCTGCTGCTGTTATTAATAAGGCTCCTAGTAAACCCATACCAGTCAAGGTTTCTCCAAGCAATATATTGGCCCATATTGCACCCCATACAGGATCCATGGCATAGATGACCGATGCACGTTCGGCT
>CAAAJI010000045.1:188302-206755 GCA_900642245.1 Fragilaria radians
CTAGGAGATGGTGATTTTGAGCTTTTTTATGCCTTTTTGTTGAATTGAAATGGCATGCTTTAATGATTTGTTTCTGTATGAATGTATGTTTTCCCGATTGAAAGACGGTTTGTCACTTCTAATGAATACTTTCATGGATATTGGGAGAATGTTGTCACTGTTTGATTCATGCTTTTTATCCTCATCACTGTTAGAATGAATCTTTGACAGGTTGGATGATGTTTCGTCAGTTTTATGTTTTATCTGCACGTTGGGTGTTGTAAAATTGCGGAATGAAAGTGTTTTGTTAGTGTGTCATTACTCAACATATGTTACTTTGATTTGTTGGTTTTAATGTGTGCTTTGGGCGTTGGATAGTGTCTGGTCTCCATTGGTGTCTACGTTGAGGGTTCAAGAAAATGAGGATTTTGTTGTTTTTTGATTGTCATGTGTTTTGTTGAATTGATGTTGCTTCGATGTATTCATTGATATTACAGTACAACTGCATAACGCATGAGGTAAAAAAGATTCATTTTTCTCAAATCTCATTGATTGTGAAGCAATTGAATAATGGATCAACTTGAGATTTCAAGGCTACACTTTTACCCCCGTCATTAAAAGGCGTGAAAGAAATTTAAGGGAGGGATCACAAAATGTGAATTTATAAATATTTAACAGTAGCTCACTACCAAATACTAGTAAATATCGAAGGCTGTGAATAACTCCATTACTCTCACATCCACTCACTTGGAAGATTGAAGAATGAATTCAGCATCGACTAGTACAATCGCAATTGCTTCCTCTGTGGTCCTCGCTGCAGCTGCATTAAGTACCATATTCTCGAGAAGTCATAAGCCGGGAATAACTGAAATCGCCGATGATGAAGAGGATGTCATTACCCAAGATTTGGTGTGCAAAGTTGTTGATCGATTATTTTTGGAAATGCAAGCCGTTGTAGTACAGCTTTCGCAACAAGTGCAGCAGATTCAAATGACAGGCCAGCATATTCCAGAAGCACAACTGCGTAAACTCTTGACAGCTGAATTCGAGCGTGCACTTATGTCTCGGCAAGGACAAGTGTTTCAAGATCATGATGTGGATGCCGACTGCATTGAGGAAGCCACATGGGAATTCGTGGCTATGGAAGATGCACGAGTAGTACGCGCAGTGGAACGTTTTCAAAATTTATATGAAAGTATCAGTGGAAACTCAGTCGTCGGTCGTCGTCCAGGGGTCAAGCTGGACGAAGTAGAAGTTAAGGTATTGGATCCACAAAAGACAATTGAAGCAGCTACAGTATATTTTAATGCCTTGACTGATGTCATGAAGCAAGTTGCTTCTGAATTCCAATCTGAGGGGAAAGATCTACAAAATCCTGCAGTAGCCAATGCTTTCCAACAGAAATTCGCATCGTTAGCAAATGATGCAGGTGACCAAGCACTCGAAGGCATAGGATTAACATTGAAAGACTTCCAAGCCTCTGTTGAAAGTAATTCTCAAAATCCTCAAGTTGCTAGAAGTCTCACAATGCTCCAAGTACAACAACAACGGGAATTGATGGAATTGGGGTTAATGCCACCAAGCATGTAATCTTGAGAGAAATGAAAGTGATGTTCCCCTTCGTGGTAATCCATGTCAGAGTTTTGACCTCGAATGATTCAGCTTTACGGTAGCTAACATTTTTATAGCAGGAAGGAAAAAGGATGAAAATATCTATCAGTAGTAGGTCATATACTTCTTTGCTGATATTTATCTCTTAATAAACGGACATACTCTAATTGGCTTTATTTTTTTCAACAACAACATCAAAATACAAATACCGAGACTACAAAATATTGCAACATTGCATTGCTATCTTCATAAAGTCTTCAGCATCCACATCACCATCAGCTAAAACGCTCTGTGCTAGGCTGAGCAAGGGTCCGAAATTGAAATCATCTGGAATCGTCATAGAATCTGACTGTCCATCTGCAGCAAACTGGTAGGGGAGATCCAAAACGGATCCGGAGTGGCAGCAGTCCATCACAAAGGTACAGTACACGCCCTCTCGGAATTTTCCTACCAAGGCTTTGTATAGATCATCATCACGAATTTGGCCATTCTGAGCATAATCCAGAGGCACAAGCGTTTCATCGTAGCCATCCTCTGCAAATGTTGGATTAGAACATCTAAGGCTTATCAGTTAAGCATTTCAAGCGGAATCCATAAAGACTTACTCTCGTCGCCACTATCGTCTGCAATCTTTCCTCCATGACCGCTATAATGACAAAATACTGCATCACCAGCAACCGACTGTGACGCAATTGTCTTGTATGCGTTCAGAATATTGTCACGAGTCGGAGAAGTGTGATTTCCATCATCCATAAGAACTGTAATATTGCTTTCATCAAAATTATGTGCCTTCATAATGTAATCTCTCATATTCATGACATCATTGTGGCATCCACTGAGCTCGCCAGGATTTTGCCCTAAACGAAACGGGATAATTATTAGGATAATTCAGAAAATTCGTAGGATTCAATCTGAAAGGCTTCCCAACGTACCAACGTAATTAATTCCAATCATTACCGCACGTTTAGTTCCTGTGATATTTGAAGGTACCAAATCAAATTTTGAAGTAATATCAAGTGGACGAGAACCAGAGAGTTGAGGGATTTGAGTATAGTTCGCAGAACTAAGAATATCTCTCATTTGTAATAAAACTTCTTGGTAACTCAAATCCTGGTTGGCGTATAAAATCTTCAACATAGCAGAGGTACACGCTCCTCCAGCTCGTCCAGCGGGATCGGGAAGTTGGAAACTAGCAACGTTGGATACATCCTACGGACAAGAAACAATCTGTCATTTTAGTTCATCATGGAAATAATCTTAGTCGCAGTCTGATGATGTTACGTACAGCAGAAGTTTGTTCATCACGGCATCCAGAATACATAAAAATCTCCGCTGGGATAGCCTTCTTGGCCTGCTCCAAAGCTTCGTCGGACATGTTTTTGGCTTTCCTCGTTTTATGGAAATTGAGATGTAATCATAAATTTCTCATATTGATCGTGAATTAAGTTAGTTGTTTTGCCAGCGTGACATGCTTAACGGATAAAACAAGTAAATTACTATCGAAAGTATAGACCAACATTCCCTCGCCAAGATTTCCTAAAAAAGGTGGACACTTGTTGTAATTTGTAATTTTGATTGAAAAAACACATCGCTACTCTAACATCATTAGATTAAGAGCAAACGAACTGATTATAACATGCATATTTAATCTAAGTAAATGCACCGATTTGATCAGTGTTATTTTTGTAAACTTCATGTTGTGAATTTAAAATCTGGTCCTCACGATATATAAAATTGAGTTTTAATTCAATTGGAATGAAGTTTTTGATTGTACCAAGATCAGAATGGTTAGGGAGAAAGCATCTTAGCTTCACACAGTTGCATCGCAATTTCTATAGCAATTCTGAATCTGCAACGGAAATGATGAAAGTTCAGCATTACTGTTCATTAGTTGATTCACGACTGTATTGAATTCCTTCTACCCTGTTAAGTTTCTTATACAGTAGAAACTATCTGGAAAAAGCCAGGCCAGGAAATGAATCCTTAACATTCATAACCAAAATTCACTTTTTGCAATAAAATATGCTCCGTACTTTGCTCATTATGGTACCCCAATTGCATATAAGATTGTTTGCTAATAAAGGATTATTCAATAGCTCATCCGACTGCATCCTGGTAACCTTTCTTCATTACATTGAAAATCGATGGTTATAAACCTTATCAAAGTAAAGAACGACTACTGCAATTGTTCCCAACGGTTAATCACGAACTGGATTTAGTAACAGGAGGTTTTCAAGATACCTACACCTAGAACTACACAATGGACAGTGATAAAGGCTAAAGGGGGAATTAGATTTAACCTGGTGAGCACTAGGATCCGAGAAGAGGATCTCTATCTCTTAGTTAATTAGTAACATAACACAATCTTAAAGAAATGAAGTCAGATAAAAATATATCTTTGGTCTAAGAAAAATGTATGTAGTCCTCCCTTTGAAAAGAGATAATTGATATCGATTTACCTAATGTCTAATACCTTGGACGAAATGACCTCTGCAGCCTCAAATGGCATTCAGACGTTGACTGAAAAAATATGAATATACGAGACAATGCAATTTTCATTTCTTTTTGGAACTTGGTTTACTCTCTTTAACCCTTTATGAAATTATCAAAGTGAAGAGCAAATTATAGACGAATAGTTTTTACGTTTAATAGAATACAGTTTTAAGGAATAGTTAAGTCTTAATTCATGAGCAGTACCTGGACTTTTTCAAGCTTAAGTAAGCTCCCGGTCGCCGATTCTTTCATTTTCTACACTAGTAGCTGGGTTTTCAGTAAGTTCGAGATCATATGCGTCTGTGTCCACATTTAATTCTTCAACATAAGCAAATTCCCGCGCGTTAGGATTGGGTTTCCAAAGACATGCAACGCATAACACAACCAGGAAGAATCCAGCCTCCTCTGTAGCAGGCCAGACAGTAATGTTGACATTTAAGCCATTGGAAATCTCTGAGGAGATGAATACGACTGCTAATATATTCATAACAACTGCCAAAATCATAATATTGAGTAACCATTTGTATCTTCGTAGCTTCTGCTCCTGTCGGTTTTCTTCGAGATTTTTAATTGTAAAATTAAGACTGACTAAAACGAATATCCAAATCGCTAAACTGAGGAGTGGGAAGAAGACGGCCACAGTTCTTGCAGGTCCGGTCAAAGTTCCTGCGTTATCATCAGTGTCGGCCTCTTCAACTGATGCTGCTGCTTTCATTTCTGAAATGTCAATAGTAAAGGAGGACACTGTATAGGCTACTCCCAAGGTCAAAATGATCGACATAGACAGGACAGATAAAGATGGAACCGATACACACCATCCCAAGGACACCATCATTAACACGCACCGTGCAATTCCGTTTTTGCAAGTTCCAAAGAAGATTGTGGCCACGTCTAACCAGGACATACTCTTCGAAGCAACCGCGTAGTCAATGGTACTAAATAAAGTCTCTAAAAATCCTAAAAGAATCGTTCCAAATATATATTCTTCTAGCTTGACGCGACTGGATTCATTTTGATTCATCAAATACCTAAACCAAATAGTAAGAATCAAATATGACAATGTGAGAGCCACATAGAAAGGTACAGAGTCCTGGATATCTTCATCAGTAATAAGCGAGTCCCATGTTACGATCCCACTGATATCAATTGTCGTAACGTTTGGGTTGCAGTTAGCAAATAATACAGAATAAGTTCCTTCCTTTTCAAAGAACAATACAGGATCAAATTCAATACGATCGATTGTGACATTTTCCATTGCAGGAACATGTACACTGATTAGTACACCTTCGAAGGCGGCTTTGTCGACGGATAATCGTCCAACAGTTGCACACGCTCCCGCTTTATGTTGTTTTCTTGTACAGCACACTTCTTCATCCAAGTTCCCAAGTCCTATGGTATTGTAAGCTGCGTCATCTTCCGGCTTTGCGAAGACAGCAATATCAATCGTAGTTGAATGATCCAAGGATGCAAAGTCTAAAAGTGATAAATCGATGAATCCAGCGCTTTGCATGTCAATAGAAGCGGCGTAGTGAGTGCGACTCATGAGTTCCATATCAACCAGAATTGTGGTCCGATTGTCAGCAAGGATTGCAGGAATCCATGTAAGCAGAAGTAGAAGTTGTAATATGCTACATTTGTCCTTTAGAGGTCGGCATGATTTATGCGACAGAGTTTCATTTTGGCTTCCCATCTTGGATGTAGTCATTGGATATTATGGTGGAATGTGTTGCTGTAGTAGTAAAAACAAATGATCACGTACCCCTAACCTTGTTCATAACTATCCGCATGACGCACAATTGTATCTCCTTGATAAATGCCCTTGACATCTGAAACTGTTGCTTAATTCTTTTATGTGGTTACCATGATTAGACGCTTTGGCAAAACAAGCTAGGAACAAACACTCTATTTGAACTAATACTATTGTTCATTTGCTCATGGCTAGATGACTGCATTTCCTTTGCTGCACAAAAATTTGGATATGCGGGAACTGCTGTCAAGAAATGTACAGTCTGGAGACAGAGATTGGATTGATAGTCAGTCCTACTCAAAGCTGTCTGGTTGTGATGTATCTTCCGATTTATTGCAGCAGTAAACTGTGAAGATAGATTTGGCTGACTGCTTTTAAAACTATTTCCTGGAGTGGAAAGACATTTGTTTTATCAGTGTCTCGTCTTTACTTGCTCATTGCAGGCACGTAAAGTGAGATCAGCAAATTGTGACTCGCTTAGAATTTGCCACTATTCTTTCAGGAAAACGATACCACTCTTTAAAACTAGGAGACGTGACTAAGGAACCAGGGACATCTCACCTTTAATCAGGATCAAGTTCTAACTAGTGCGTTTGTAGCTAATTGAATACGTCATTCAGTTCTTAATTTTTCACTTGGACAGTAACGTTTAGAAAAGCCTTGATTTAGAATCAACTATGGTCTTCAGGTTACGCTGATGCTTCAAATATCTATTGACTGCTCTTTCTTTATAACAAACAATCGAAATCATGTGAAATTTTGTTAAGCACATGCGATATAGTATCACCTAAAGTTTTTTTGAGACCATTGTCTCTAAATATTATCTAAACTTTGCAAACGAAAACAGCGATTATCATTTGCAATTGTTGTTGTTCTCTTAGAGTTGCAAATAGATCGGATTTCATCATCATCGTTACCGGCATTCGCTAGCAACATTTAATGTTTCTGAATGGAGGACTTACACTAAGTGAAAGCTCTCATGTCATCAGAAGAAACCATGAACCAGGTGAAAATGCATGTTCAGGCATAGGAGCAATATAGTGTGATATTTCTAAATTATCAAATATGTTTCAGTTACCACTTTATGTATCACGATAACATTGATGCTTACTCTTCCAATGAATTTTTTTGAAACATCAGATCACAAGTAAACCTAGAAAGACAGCAACGAGCAAGGCCGTATAGTAAAGCCATCTAATGCACATGTAATCACTCTATGAAGCTTTTTCCAAAAAGGGAAATCCAGCGGAATCAAATGTTAGAAATTGTTATTGGATTTCGATTAGCATGACGCATGGCTCACATACGTATCAATCTCAAAACTGAACCTTCCCATTGCAAACTGCATGACAAACAATACATGAGACGGGATGAAAAGAGTGTCAAGCGAAAAATACTCTTTGTAATGTAGACTGTTTTTGTGCGTTTTATAGCAATACGCCTAACCACTAGATTGCCCAGATATGCACGCAACTTAATATCCAAAATGTTATTTATTCAGTGCTGTCCATGGATATACCCTGCTTAGGAAGCAATAGTACCCCATTCTCAGGTCTGTTGTAGTATCTATGTTAACTCACTCAAGCATTCTATTCCGTTACTTGTTTTCGGTATTGGCCGCTTTACGTGGTTATTTAGCTGACAAAAATCATTAACTACTTGCACACTCCCCGTTCCCTTAGGGATCGAGTATGCCTACTACTATACCTTTTGTTCGTCGGATTATTAGTGCCTGACACTACAGACATAGCCGACTTCAATGGTTCATAGTCCCTCTAAAAGGGGCGTAGATGTTTCTTAATCATTGCTTTGGCATCCCTTTTTAGGCAAACCTAAAGTGGTTCAAATTGTTTTACAAGTTCATTCAAATCTATTGGAATACCGTTGGCATCCAGTGTTACTAACCCTTGTGCTGCTTTTTATATGTAGAATGGTTATGATTGACCTACCTTGACTAGGATCAAGAAGCAAATCCCTAACACAATAGGTTGTAAGCAATAACAGTTTAATAATAATATGTTAAGCTAAAGAGATGTGTGTGTGTACCGGTGTAAGGAGACGTCCTATATCGTTAGTGCATAGTAAACAGTAGTAGGATTAACATATCCTTATATTTACTCATCTATCTATGGATAGTTACAAGTAAACTATCCTATTCTATATTGACCACAAGTTTACTATGATAAACTTAGTGAGGCATAACTATTGCTTATAAATGGAGAGTATTGTTATACAATCCAGGACCGGATCTAAAGTAAGACGGTTATAACTATGATCTAAATAAAGATCTAAATTAGAAGACAACTCTTTAATTTTAAAGGGTTGAAGGTCTAAACTAACTTATCCTTATGGATAACAAACTTGTCCTTATGGACAAGGTTGAAGCAACTTATCTAAGCAGTTGGGAGGAAGCTTAGAACAAGATTGGGAATCTTTAAGTTTAATCACGAAGATCTCCTGAGAACATCTCTTGAGAGAAGTTCCAAGATTAGACAAGACTAACAGAAAAGCAATAAAATATTCTATAATTTATCTGTGTCTACTTTCTATATCTCACCGTAGAGCAATGATATCTTTTGAAGCATTATCGGGACGGTGTAAATTACAACCTCCCTTTTTCTACATATAACCTTATATCCTTTGCTTTTAATTTTGTTGCCAGGAGTGTTGCCTTTTGAAAATACCCGATGTTTCTAGTCCTGCTGAGAAGTATGGTTTCTGAGCATGGTTGCCTCTTTAGCTATTTCAATTCCAGAATAATAGAAGCTAAAGGCATTTTTTGCTTAAAAAGTAATTCAAAACAGTGAAATGCTGAAGACCCATGTATGAAAAGATATGGAGAGATACCTATCAAATTAGTTAGGTGAAATAAGATGACTTGACAGTATATCTTTTGATGCAATATCGATTTCTTGGACGCTAAGATGGAGCAACTTTGCTTTCGAATAAGCTACATGACAAGAGCAAGCATGATCTTGTTGACTGGGCAAAAATAATGCATGCAATTTCAAAAAGAAAGCTGCAGCAGGAAGCACGGTTGAATTTTATTGATGATTGAATGAACTACGTCGATATGGAGCAACTTTACTTCCGAATAGGATAAATGACACGAGAAAGCATGATCTTGTTGACTGAGTGAATATAATGCATTGAATGAAACACTTTGCAATATTCAATAATGGATTATACCTAGCTTACATAGGCGCAGATAAACAAAGGCAACTTTAAAGTTACGGATTCTTTGAGGATGTGAGTCAGGCGTTTGTTGCATAACCAAGAAAAAGCAACTATGCAGAGATACATGCAACTAATTCAGTTCATTTTATTCACATTTCCAAGGATAAGTGCATTCAATATTGTCTAGGTGGTCGATGAAAACAAACGTCTTGCACTAAGAAAAGAATGAGAGAGAGGGAGATAGAGCTTGGAGATGTAATCAAATCTGATGTGAAAGGCCTTCCAATTAGGACCACAACCTAAACATTGTTACTTATATTTTTTTTCTTGTTTGCCTAACTGTCGAAGAGATTTGAACCAAGCTTAATTTATTTACGTAGGATGTGTAACTACTTAACAGAGCACCATTTGCACCAACAAAACTGACGTCGATAAGTATTTTCTTCTCGTTTTGGAGATTCGCCTACTACACATTTAGTATTGTTTTTGCATCTAAGCCATGCTTGCAAACGGCAAAGAGAATTCACGTCGACTGCAAATTATGGCTGTCGAAGACGAAGAAGCTGAAACAGATGATATTATACCGGGGCCTTCGTCCAATCGAATTTTCCTGACAGCGCAATCTCGTTTGGATGCTAGTTTGACGGAACATCAGGTTAAGGGACATGGTATTCTTGCAAGCACAAAGGATGTAACCATGAATGCAGGTGAATTTGCCTCAGGCTGTGTTCTGCTTCAAGCAGCTGCACGAGGTGATCTCTCAACAATTAAGTCTTTGTTGGTGAAAAATCCACATCACGTCAATTTTAGAGATTGTAAGTTAATTTATGCTATGCATTTCGTGTTCATTACGTACAATGGGAACTCATTAATTGATTTCATTCTCTACCTTGTTAAGACGATCGACGAACTGCCTTGCACGTTGCTGCATCAGAGGGTCATTTGGCGATTGTTACCTTCTTAGTCGAAAAGGGTGCCAAGATCAATCGAAGTGATAGGTGGGGAGGATCTCCACTTGATGATGCCCATCGTCATCAACAAAATCATATAGTGAAGTTCTTACGAGAAAAAGGTGGAATGACAGGAAGTGTGAATCAAATGGTCAACTTTATAACTGCTGCAGCAGCTGGAGATGTTGAAGAAGTGCGAACCTTACTTGAAGTTATTTCGAATGTCAACGAAGGCGATTACGACAAGCGGACAGCACTTCATCTGGCTGCAGGTGAGGGTCATGTTGGTGTGGTTCAACTACTGTGCATGGCCAAGGCAGATCCAAACGCTGAAGACAGATGGGGCGGCCGACCGTTGGATGATGCCATGCAACGAAATCATGTTGAAGTCATCCGAGTCCTCAAATCATTTGGAGCGATATCTGGGGGCAGAAAAAGCCACATTTCTTTTAGCGACGACTCAGTTGGCTTGGGAGATGATAACTTACTAGTTGATTACGAGTCTCTGGATATCATTGAGCGTATAGGCGCAGGAGCATTCGGCGAGATTTACAAGTGTAGATGGCGTGGGACCCTTGTAGCAGCGAAAATAATTAAGACCACAGATATTCGTCGCGAGTGGTTGAAAAAACACGCTTTATCGAGAATTAACAAGAAAGGGGCTGATGTCGATGAGATGATGAATGTATTAGACGAAGCTTCCATCAAAAGTGAAAAGGCTCACAATGATGACTCCTTGGCAGATTTTCGGATGGAAATAGCAGTATTGAAGACTTTACGGCATCCAAACATTTGTCTCCTACTTGGCTATTCTACAACTGAAGGGAAGGAAGTAATGATTTCAGAACTCATGAAATGTTCGCTTTTGGATGTATTTAAGGCATATACTATTCAAGGGACGAAAATGCCTTTGAAACAGCAAATCTTTTATGCTCATCAGTTAGCCCAAGGAATGAACTACCTGCATACTTGCAACCCCGTGGTCCTTCACCGTGATTTAAAACCAGCGAATTTACTGATAGATAATGCAGGCACATTAAAGATTACTGACTTTGGTCTTGCCAAGGTTCGTTCCAAGATTCCAGGCTCGGAGTCTGATGAATATAGCATGACTGGAGAAACTGGAAGTTATCGCTTTATGGCACCTGAAGTATACCGTCATGAAGATTATACAGAAACTGTGGATGTTTATTCTTATGCGATGATTTTGTATTATCTCCTAGACGGAAGACCACCTTGGCCATTTGTGAATGGTGCTGTTGCAGTAAGAAAAGCAGCCATCGACGGCGAAAGACCTGTCATTCCGAGAAAATGGGATCAAAGGCTTTCACACTTAATTCAAGAATGCTGGGATGAAAACGCACAACATCGTCCTCCATTTCAAAAGGTCATTGGGGTATTAGATGAATTTATGAAGAGCAAATTCCAAATCGACGAAAATGGACCTGCAGCTCCTGATCTCCGGCCAGCACGTGAGCTTAGTATGCATCAAGCGTTTCGGGATACAAAGTGCAGTTGTGTAATCCTTTAGATAGAATTAAATCTTGAGTTTTATGGTCCTTTAACTATTAGAGAGTATGTTTATATAATGTCACTTGTACGATGACTTTTAAAGTCTGACTTAAAAACCATACATGACGCGTACTCATAAAATGAATTCTATAATCCTAATAATATCGCTGCAGCTCCTCTTAATCTTTGAAAAAATGATTCATGACTGCCTCAGCTGCGAGGCCTCCGACTTTTCCAAATAGATGATTAAAGTCAAAATTTTCATCGATATCCATTTCTTCTTGATTGCCGTCCGCCTTGAAGATGTATGGAAGATCCAATACAGAACCGGAGTGACAACAATCCATAATGGATGTGAGACATACGTCGTTCTTCAGCGGCTTGATGATCGTAGCAAAGAGCTCGTCGTCTCGAATGATACCAGCGGTGTCGTAATCTACTGGAACTAGAGTTTCATCATGTCCATCCGATTCCTCACCACTGTCATCATCCTTGACACGTGCACCATGGCCACTATAGTGCAAAAGGATTGCATCACCTGGCTCAGAATCTTCAACAATTTTCGCATACGCTGCCATCATATTCTCTTTGGTTGGCATTAAATGCTCATCATCATCCATGAGAATGGTTATGTTATCTTCACTGAAACCATGAACATCCTTGATGTATTCCACCATGTTATGAACATCATTTTGGCACCCACTAAGCACTCCCTGTTCATGGCCAATGTAATTGATTCCGATCAATAAAGCGCGACGAGTTCCTTTGGAACCATCGGGGACCAAGTCAAAGGTACGGTTGACATCAATAGGAGTGCTGGAAGAGAGTTGAGGAATTTGAGCAAAGTTCTGTTCCTCCAATTTTTCCCTCATGGTGGTGAGAACTTGTACAAATGACATATCTTCCTCAGGCTTCTGGTGCTCCGAGTATAGAATGTTGAGGAGAATGGATGTACAGGCTCCGCCTGCGCGACCTGCCGGATCAGGCAATTGGAAAGATTTCACATCGGAGACATCGGCACTTGTCTGAGAGTCCTCACATCCTGAGATCATCATAACAGTTCCTCCTGGAAAGATTTGACTCTCCCTTTTCTTTTCTTCAAAGCGCTCCTTGATATGATTTAGAAGAAATCCCATCTTTGTACTATTTGATATCTTTTTTTGTGCCTTTTATTTGTTCATACAATCTAGTCGTTGATTTCGATTCGCCAAATCTTCAATCCCGGATTCAACTAAAAATCCAAAATGAAATTACACCTGAAAAGATTTTAGCATGTGCCACACATTTACTCTGGAAAGACTTGTCAAAGTACCACGTGTTGGCATTCGGAATGAAGCAAAATACACCTGGGGGACATTTTAAACAAAGAGAGGTTGCACTCTTGTATCTTTTCATTAGAATTACAAACATAAGTTACATTCATGGCTTTGGCAATGCCACTGGATCCCACCAGGAGAAATGTGTGCCATTGTTCCAAAAACTTTGTTTATTGTTGGAAACACTGATGAAAAGGCATATTACTATGTCTGTAAGCAGAATTGACATCACATTATGGCTCCAAAATTGTAAAATAGTTGATTGATCAAACCTTGGGATGGCGATGAGACAATATTTATAGAATAAGAAGATGATAAGTAAAAATAATATGGTATGAGATAAGGTTGGAAATCCTTTTATTTAAGAGCTCCATAGTGTATTTGACTCTGTAAATCCTACAATTTTCAATGATCATCATATATTACATGTGATGACATGCTTCTTCTCAATGCTGTCAGGTTAACATGAAACATGATGCTCTAATTTAGACTATTTCTCTAATGGGATCTTGTATACATATAATAAAACAGTAGGAGTATCACATGATTCAAGCAATTTGAATCATAACAACTTTTCAAATATTTTATTCTGGTCTTGGAAAGTATGACACGCACTTTCCATGCACAGCCAATAATGAATCATCACTAAATTTGCCTATTGAATATAATTCATAATTTAGAGGAATCAAATTGAAAATTCATCGATTACTGTCCGTTACAATGTGCAAGAACATTTACATCATCTTCACTCGAATTTTTTCTTGTAATAATCGTAATGGACATATTCAATACAAGTACACAAGTACACCTCATACCATATTACGCTATTTGTGAGAGGATTATTGCTCATGATGTTATAACTCCTGTTAAGATAAGTGCCATCTTTTTAATTCATATCTCAAGGTATTACCTTCACATCAAGACTATGAAATCCTAGGGTAATATTGAAATGAAGTGAGACGATGGATATCCATTCTTCTGATACAATTTCTTGTTGAAATTGTACTTTTCCATACTTAAAAACATTCTTAACTGAATGTGATCCTATAGTAAGCGTTAGTTATTTCCAGAGAACTCTGGGTGTTTCAAAAAACTCTTAATCTCTAACCAATATTTGAATTCAAAAGAAATTTGACTTGTATTCTCTTATTTTGTTGAACTCATGAAGTATATATCATACTCTAGCATCCACGTGCTGTGCTCCTTATGGACCAAGCAGTACATTTGAAAAATAAAAAAAGGAATATGTTTGTAACCATAGGGTTTAGGGGTAAGAGGAAATTTTTGACAAGGGTATCACCTAATTGTTCAGACCATTGTGAGCCTTCAAATATTTGAATAGTCTCACATCAAGCAAGGCCAAGTGTGAATAACGTTCAACCCTAAAGATGCTAATGGCAACATTAAGGAAGCTACTGGAATTGAGGTACTACTCTCATATCCAGATTTCAATAAAGTAACTCAATTTTGAATTTGTTTCAACTGCAAACAGTCCAAGATGATTTACAATTGCTGAAAGAGAGACATTACCATCTCATGAAACCTGCAAAAAAACAAGAATATCTTTCAGGGCTACCCAATCATATTCTTCACAGACCTTTAGAATAATGCAGTCTATGTGAAGGAAGATTTGGAAAAATTTCAAATAACAAGGGTGGTGGTAGAAAACTTAGTCCTAGATAATGTGAAGATTGAAGAAGAAGGAAAGCTTAACCCGTTTTCTTAGAATCACGACACAGGAATATCACAATGGTTACTGCCCTGGTCTACAAGGAGCTGCATTCAGTACAGACACAGACTGAAAAATACCATTCATACACCATGACACGGCCAGGTCTGACACAAGATGTTGAACGTTTGTTCCACTCACTAAGCTTGCGAAGGATAGCAAGAAAATTGACTCTTGCCTCTCATAATAGCAGAATCTGACCCCTGGGTCATTGCTTGCATGGATTTTATAGATCCTACAATAAAGACTCCATCCAAAACATGCTAGTTACTGTCACTCACTTTGATAGATCTAGCTAGCCAAAGGGTGGTTTGAGATTATTGCTATTTAATCACCCCCTATCCAGGATTTGTTATGAAATAGCTCCAAGTTATATTTTCTATTTTCGTCATTAATCATATCCTTATATGTTCAACACACAGCAAGAAATTTGAGTCCTGACACTCATTGAAGGATGATGCGGTTAAATCTCACGTTTCCTGGAACATATTCGCTTTATACCGCCTGCCTTATATGGTCCTTGATACTTTTATCTGTTCTTTGGAAACGCCAGGTTCGTGACCGTGGAGGATCCTCACGATTAGCCATGGCAATGAAGCAAAAAGAGCTTGCGCGAAAACGCTTGCGACGTCGTCGGTTAAGAGATTTTTTGGCAGATGACATGTTACGAAAGCAAATGATACGGGAGTTTGAGGCCAATCTAGGAAAGGAGGAGGCTGATCAAAAAATTGAACATCTTCGAGACACGGCATCACGCGAGGTAACCATGGATGATGTCCACATTTCAGCGAATGAAGTCATGGGAGCGGGTATGCGATGGATTTGTCTATGCTATGTTATTGCGGTTTTATTCAATTTCCTAATATCTAGGGACGATACTGTGCTTATAGATCTTTCCGCTGCACTCGGAATGCAAGTTTTGGACAACAAAGTCATGACCACGAAAGGGAAATGTGTCAATGCCTCTTGGCTAATTACATGGTCGATCATTCAGATTCTAGTATCTTCTTTGCATCTTCTGGAGTATGAAATTCCTACAGGATTTTCGGTGGCAATGTTTTCGATAGCTATCCTTATTGCCAATCTTGACGGGGGATTTCTTGGGGTACAAGATGCCGTATGTACCACTCGTCAGCCTCATTCTGCATCAATAATGGAAGTTTGAATACAACTGGGAATGCAAAGAACTGCTGTAAATTGAGATTATTGTGATGATGCCTCTAATTTTCCATGAATTATAGAACGATTCAAAGGAGATAGAAGTTCTATTTTCCTTAAATTTTTGGAAAGCACTTATGTCACAACGGACCTACACTAGCTCTCGCATTTCAAAGTAGTTGAATGGATTCTCACTTGCACATTCTTCTTCGCATTCTCTTTGAAGCCTACGTTGTAGTGTAAAGACTTTCCATTTGGCTATAGCCCATTTTGCCCTTTCCAAACCAGGATTTGTCTTGCGATCTTTTTCGTCATAAATTTTCTCCTGAATCAGTTCCTCCAAAACATTCTCCAAAGTAATAACTCCAAGAACTCCAGCTTCCACGGGAACTGGACTACCTTGCTTTAAGGCATCAGTTGCGATTTCAGGTTGCATACAAACTAATGCCATATTGCTCGACTTTTTTGCCCTCGCCCCAGATTGAAGAATATTCAGAGCCTCGCTAAAATTTGTGTTAGGTGACATGCACGGTGGGCAATATAGAGGCAGTGTAGATACAAGGCGCCTATCTTCTTTTTGAACCAAAATGAGCTGCTTTGTAAGCAGTATGCCACAAATACCACTAACGTTACTCTGTTCATTCAACTTTTTAAACACCGGGATTCGACTAAAGCCTTTACTGTATAATTCAACAATTTTTTCTTCATCTAACACAGTTTCTGCTGAAACTGCGACTAGTTGTTGAAGAGGGGTGAATGCCTGTTCAACTTTTTTCGTCTTAAGCCCAAGGGCTCCTTGAACTTTCACAACATCGTCGTCATCCAACTCATATTCCATTCCTTCTTGGCAGGTTGGAAGCCTTGTGCAGAGCATGGAAAAATCGCGATCTTCAGTGAGGTATCCGAAAACAGGAAGGGTGTCAATCCCACAATCAAGCAACGAATGTCCTTTGACATCCGATTTTGAATTCTGTCGATGGGATGCCAAGCGCTCTTCGTATTGAATTCTTACGAGTGCACTGAGCTCTCCGCGATTGAAGGAAGAGCGATCATCACCATCATGGAAGAATTTATCCATAAGAAATGAGATAGGGTAAGATACTGGAGCTGTCATCAAAATTACAAATCGCAGAATAGGAATCAAATGATATGCAATCTTTAGCTGATCTTTTCCAGTGAAATATGCCGATGGCAATATTTCTCCAATCACAAGTACAACACTTAAAGAACAGAGTACAGAAAGTAAGGGGCTTTCGAGAATTGCATCAAAGAATACTGGAAGCGCTTCGTTTACCCCGCAATTAACGAGAAGAATGGACACTAGAACAAGGTTTTTATGTTGTGTAAAGGGAATCAACTTCACGGCCATTTTACGCTCATCGATCGTGGATGCCACTCTAGCTTTGATTCCCATCATTAGAGGGTCAAGCGTCATTACTCCCATTAGAAGTCCTGACATGAGTGCTCCAATCAATATACATATCATCAACATGACACCATTGTATATGTAGTGCGATAATTGATGTTCAACGACTACAATTACATTATCCCCCACCGTTACGATTGTTTCATTTTGATCATCATAAGAGACCCGCACGTCACCAAATGATTCTTGAAAGTAGTCGTCGTTGTCGGGGGCTGAGTCCTCCAAGTTTCTTGTCTCGATTAATGACCTTGAACTCTTCTTATTTGATACTGCAAGCTTTAGAAGCGTTAATGCTTCATGAATATACGATTTACCGCGTGTCGATGGCAAGGAAGATCCAGGAGGATGCGAGACAAGTGCTTCTTCAAGCTTTTGAATGGATTCTAATACAAGGGTATTAGAGTTGTTGTCGAGAACTTCAAAAGGCAATCGAACGTTCAGACAACCAGATTTGGATACTAGTGTTCCACAAGCAATCATCGACAATAAAGCACACCAAAAGAATCTGCCTCTCTTTTTGGAAGCCAAACATCCGGATGTTGACCACCTTAACAAAACCATTTTCAGAAACGCCAACACAAATAAGATATTCTATGTATCATCCTAAATTTTTTGAGTTTGACAGCTTAACGGTAGAAAAATGAAGTTATTAACAAATCAGCCCCATCGTACAAGCTTACTTATTCAAACATTCAAGTCGTGGCGAAATTTCTAAGTTTTCCCAGGATTGCCGGTTTTTTTTAATCCAATTTGTCTGGATGAAATCAAATCGGAGAGTAGATAGAACCCGTATGGCAAATCCTGAACGGTCTACTTTTGATAGTGTAAATGGAAGCTTTATCGAAAACACAATAATGGGAATTATAATTCGTAAGAAACAGTTAGGAAATAAAATTAATGTGGAAAAACTCCATCTGGTAACAAAACCAAAAGATAAAACGCTGAAGGATTACCCTGACAAATATGGCAATTCACATAATTAAAATTTAAATCACAGCTTAACTGATTATTTCGCTCGTCTTTGCTTTGATTGTAGCCTTTAAAACCGTAAATAATCAGAAACATTAGTCAAAATAGGAAAAAATAAGAATTTTTTAGCGGATGCTCAATAAAACAGAAGAACAATTAGTCGCTGGAGAATCGATTAAAGGGGAAAATTGAGTAAGAAGGGCAATTCCAATTGAAAAGTACCATGTTAGCATTTCATGCTATTTATGGTACGTATAGTGCTTCTTTGCTGTCCATAAGCATTTGTAGACTGTATTGATTGCTGAATTAGATGTGTAGCATTCTTGTAAGTCCTGAAAAAACATCATCCCACACAATCCTGTGGCAGTGAAAACATGCTTAGCAAG
>CAAAJI010000045.1:260384-285117 GCA_900642245.1 Fragilaria radians
ATGAGATCCTTCGCAATCAGAAACTAATTTTCTTTCAGAATTGAATTCTTTTGATCTACCAATAATCTCTGCACAACAGACGATTCCGCTTGGTAATAGCCAATATGATCTGTTGGACACTAATCGAAATGAATTCATTTTGTTTACGTTTGTGATCAGTGAAGCATTCATCATTTGGATATCTCGTATCCTTATTACAAGTAACGAAAATAACAAGATATAGCCACAAGATGTTCATTGCCATGAACTTTCTCCCTGCCATACATTCTTTACGCCAAACCTTTTCCACTCAACACCCATCCAATCCATTATGGATTAATCAATGAGCTGCGAGATAGTGGCAAGATCAAAGAAAGAGAAAGAAAAAAGAAATTCAATTTAAAGTGAATCAAATTATATCATGAAGCTTCATCAATGTAACAACCTCAATTCTGTTTTTCCTGTCATATATCAAGGCGTTTAAGTTGGACTATTTTTATGGTTTAATTTAAAGACCATATTATAAGCTCTAGAGTTTGGTACAAGTGGGTCTTATATTTAATGCTTCACGAAATTTGACTTTACCACAGCATCAATTATTCCTAGCGAAGATCAATATCGTCGTCATCCAAGTCATCATCATCAGAATCGCCGATGCCTTCCAGTTCTTCTATTCCCGCCATGATATCTTCCATTTCCTTCTCAAGATGATTAGGGTCTTTGTTCATTGATTCAGATGTTGGCTCCTCCTCAATTGAACTGTTCTCATCGTCCATTTCATTTTGCTTTGTATGTTCCACAGGTTTGGTAAGAGGATCAGGTGCGCGTCTCCTTGCAGCACCACTGATACGAAGGCTCTGAATGAGATCACGCAACGTTGCATGTAGGTTAGCCATGGCGTTCTTGTTAGAGCCTGTGGGCGCTCGTGCTTCTTCAAGAGCATCAGCATCTCGGTTAAGAACTGCGCGGTAAAGATCCTCTGCCAACTTGCATTCACGTGACGTGAGGTAATGTGTCTTTTGTACATGACGATCTAAAAACTGATTTTCAGCCATGACTGCATCGCCAATGGCCACAGCGAGAATCGTCTCAGATACATAGTTACGACCGAGAGTCAAGGTGGAAACACCGTCGGCTTCAAGCATTGCACTAATTGCTCCAGAGGCATACAAAGCAGACTGATGCTCACCGTAACGAACAAGAGTATGCATCAAATCTTGCAAGGGCTCATGAGCATAGGGAGTTTTTACCATATGTTCCTTTGCAAGTGTTAAAGTAGACGGTGAAGGCACAGATTCTTTATCATTAGGGTCAAGAAACTTTGATGAACCAGTTTGTCTATAGCGCGCATACACATTAAGAACATCGGGGACGTGTAACTCTATAGCTTGTTCCATAGCTGAAAGAGCTTGAGAGTTAAGCATAGTAGTATCATCTTCCCATGTCCATGCTAGCGCTGACAAGATTTGACATTGGGCAGCTTTTCCCGGTTCATTAGCTCTTGTCCATGCATCAGCTGCATCGTTATAGAATTTCCATCCTTCCTTTCTTCGTCGTTCAATATCCTCAGATGATTGTTGAACGAGTGCACCCGCCTTAGCATATTCTGTTGCCGCGGAAGCATAACTACCCTGTCCCATTTGACAATCGGCACTAGCCACCCGATGCAATCTCTCCAATCGATTCTCTCCACAGAGACCATATGCATCTGCAGCTCGCTTATAAAAGTTGGCAGCCATGATGGGATCTGGCCGAGTAAAAAGCCCTCGCTGCATAAGCTTGACAGCCTGATCTCGGAACGATTCTGCTTCCTTCATTTTAGCCATTTTGGCGGCACCTGAGAGTGTTGAGGTAAATTTTGGTTTGTTCTGACTAGAATATCCACGAGATGCATAGCCTTTTGTTTCCGTTGTTGATCTTGAAGAATCCGGTTTAGATTCAATAGTCGTTTGGGCTGTAGAACCTTTGCGGATTGCTCCACCTCCTATTCGTGTACTTTTTGATTTTTGGTCTGATGCTCCGCCAAAGAGAGGATCTCGGTTAGCTTCATTGTCACGTTTGTATCTAGGACCTGAGCTTTGGGAGCCTTCTCGTTTTGATGGCCCAAATAGAGCGTTCCTATCGGCTTGGTGCTTATTGCTGTTGCTCATGAGGTCAAAGTGGAATGTTTCAGTTTCATTAAAATTTGGGTGGCCAAACATTAATCCTTTCCTTATTGACGGAAAACCAGTCCCTTTTTGAATTGATTCAGCGAGTAATAAATATAATAAATTCGCTCACTTTTCACTGATTTCAGAAGTCACTCTTGGAATTATCATGGAACCCTGTCGCAAACGATCTCGTTGTAATGAAGCCTACATCAGCTTTCCTCCTTCTCTGAAGGACTGGGAGAACATCGAAATTAATCATGATTTGTATCCTTCAGTTTTACTGCATTTGGGGTATGTGGCCCCAGAGAAACAGGATGAATGCAATGCCACTGACGAACCGTTAGTGCCTTTACTGTGTCAACATTGGGAAAAGCTTACCTCAATTAAGATTTTTGATGCAGATCTGGAGCTTGGGTTAGCGGCTAAGCTGTTATCTTCTGTCAAACATCAACAAACCATTACGTCGATATTAAATGTTGTTCTTACAATCGCTGTAACCCCCCCAAAAACAAAAATTCCCCAGTATCTTCTTAAATTATTGGTTCCTCACCTGAAAGTAGGTAGGAATGCCTTGGACATTCTTCGCCATCAATCAAAATACACTCCTTTTGCGAATTCACTCTTTGCTGCGGCATGTGTTGTACGTAGTGAATCTATAGATGGAGATGATGTAGATGAGAATTTGCGTGGCTTAGCAGAACAAATTATAAAAAGAGAAGACTGCTCTATTTATTTAAATGAGACTTGCAAAATTAAAGTATTCCTCTGGGCTCTTTGTCATTTTCGGGAATATGCCATGCCTGTGACGAAAATGGATCAGATATTAGATTATTTGACTGATAAAAGAGAATCTGACACTTTATCAATTTTGGCAGCACACTATCCATCAGATAAGGTTGTGACTCGATTGGAATTCATCTATCTGAGTCCTGATTCGGACTGTGAAGCAAGAGAGCACGCTCTGTCGGGCCTCATTTCTCTGGTGGATACACTATCAATTTCTAACAAGCTCTTGGATGCCATGATTACCGCGACAAAAGCAAATGCCGGTCAAAACCGTAATGCTGTAACACTGCTAGTTCGGCTTTATGGTGAAAACAAAATTCAAACACAAAGTATTCTGCACCTTCTAAACACAACTGAAACCAAAACAGCAGAATTACTTGTAATCGGCATGTCGCAGCAGCACGAATTCATCCTCAAGAATCCCTCTCTTTTGGTTTCAATGGCTAAATTGGCAAAACAATTTTCATCTCATCCCATGCGACTGGCTTTGATGCGCACTGTAGAAGAACTTACTTTACATCAGTGTCATTGGCATGACCTAGCACGAAATTCCCCAATTGTGTCGATTTTGGTGAGCCTGATCGATCAAGAACCAACAGTAATGGAAATTCTATGGAAAATATCAACCCCTATTTTCAATCGGCGAGTGTTGGCCAAGCAACCAGGTCTCCTGCCTATCTGTATACGTTGGGCTAGGAGCCTTCCTTTTACAGATCCACGAAGGAACAAGTGGAAATCTAGACTTCTCGATCTTGCATCAGTGCTCTAGAAGTAATCAAATAAAGGAAACTATTTTCATACGAGGAAAGGAATAGTATCCACATTCAAAATGAATTACTCTATTTTTTTTGTTAAGGAAGCACGTCCCTTTGGTATTAATCAAGTGAAAGGTTTTATTCAAGATGGAAAAAAGAATCGGGCTTTCTTATTCCGTCGGAGAGGCTATTTTATATCGTCTCTTTCATTTATGCATCCATCGCAACCTTTTTTCTCATATATCTTCATAGTATGACAATTAGTAGTGGAGTCCTACTCAAACCATCCTTTTTACAAACATTTTCTCTGCACCCAGGGTCTCACCCAATCCGATGTCAAATCATACACGCATGTCAAATCAGGTTCCATTTCAGGATGGGTGAAGACGCATTTGCTTTCGTTTCGAGGCATTGAAAATGGTGGCTGATCCAGATTATTATGGAAGAAGAGGCCAGATCTTATTTTCTTATTCGAAGCAGATGGAAATGTTGTAGTTATCAACACACGTGCTCCAGAGGTCATAATGTTACAAAGAAATGACATTGCTTTTGATAATTTCAGATGCTGCAGGACATCACGACTATGTATCAAATCTACAGGGTAGTAATTTGGTTCCGTATTCAAACCTGAATTTAGGTAATACTTTGGAAGAGCACAAATAGTGCCATCCCAAAGTGCAAACAGCTTATTCGAATGATGCTCGAATCGTTTCTGATTTAACGCGATGACTGATGTAACAATATCCAAGCCTATATAAGCATCAAGTGAATCAGTTTCCCAACTATCAAAAATCCAATTTGCATCGCCACAAGGCAAATCAATCATTGAAGTTATGTTGTAAGATCGGATAGTCCTTCGAAGCAAATCGACGGACACGTTTACGGCGTAGCCTAAATTACTTCCTCGTCCCGATGGTGACAATCTCCCCTCTGGTGGAAATTGGCCGTTGCCGTAATAGTATTCTGGTGTTTTCATCTTTCCTCCCCAGGAACCTTTTTGGTAGATCTTATCAAATATTTTGATTGAAGCATTTCCACAATGACTCGGATGTAGTCCAAATCGTTTTAAACTTATTCCTTTCATCGTACTTTGTTTTTGACAGCTCTCGACATCAAGATTTAGACTTTTATCTTGACGATATGGAAGAAGAACAGCCATTAATCCCAGCATTAGGATCAATTGAAAGATTTTGAACGTTGCACTAGCCATTTTTCTTATCTCAGAGGTGCAAGATTGCTTCTGATAACCGCTCCAAAGGTTATCTCTAACAATTACATATCAATGGGTCATGCGATTCTACTCCTTACACTAATATCTATATCCTTAATCTTATAATTTCATGTCGTTTTTTAAAAAGCTCTTAACATACAAGTATAAGTTACAAAAAACGGACTTAGGGTTAGGCGATTAGGCTTTAGGGTTTCATTGAGCTATCTTTCAAATCTTATTGTTGATTTGAAGAATTATGGCTTTAATACAAAGAAAATTGTGTGCATGTATTTGACATGTCAAATCATTGAAGAAAAACAAAGAAGTTTTTATCATGCAACCTCTCTGAGAACATTAAAATTGGGAAAGGAAGACAAAGATAATGGAGAGTTCAAAGCAAGATTTCAGATTGTAAATCCAAATGATGTGGCGGATTGATCTTGATAAGCATAAGAGATATTGCTCAGGAATTGGAATTTTTCTTTTTGATAAACAAGTTAATGCCTTATATCAACAGTGTTGTGTTAGAAGTCTGTCCAAGTGTGTGGATTGCACAGCAAAGGGAGCATACTTTGAAATGTTGCAAGTCATAAATTTTATTCTTGATGCCAAAACCTTCTGTAAAACGGATTTAAATGTGTTTTGTGACAGTTAACTGGGTTTGGGATTCAGAAACAAGGATTGTTGTTACTGGATTCATCATTTACTTTTTGAATGCACTTTGCTGGTGTTCAATGGGTCAAAAAGACGTTACTCTTTCCAATAGTAGAGAGGATTATGCTGCCATTGGCAGCAGCAAAAGTAATCAGATCGAGTTCATCTTCTATTCTACCCTCTAATCAAAACTTCCCATTGCGTAAAAATCCCACAATATTGGTGCTATGATACGAGATACTGCAGACGGATATATTAAATTCAACCCATATGCAATACCAACCGATTGGAGGAGAAATGCAATGAGAAAAATATCTCTAAGGAAGTCAAAAGCCTGGTCATCATCTGTATATAGAATAGGTGAGTTAGAAATTGATAGCACTGTTTCTGTACTATGATCAAATTTGCTTTACAATAAAACTAAAACTGTTCTAAGGAATGCTCAAACTCAAACATCATAGCATTACAACTGAATGTTTTTCCTAAGGACATAATTTCTAAGCTGTAATTCTTTAATTGAAACTAAAAGATTACTTTAGTGAAGAAAGGGTAACCAGATGGGCCATAAAAGAAGTATGGCCATGCTTAGGCAAGATACTAAAATAGTCAAAAGTTAGAAATACCACTCAAGCAGACAAGATTGAGACACTAGGAGCGGCGGACTTACATTATAAACTTGAGCATTGTCAGAACTTCGCTCTAAATACTCGCGTTCAATCAACGCTTCGATGCGCTTCTTAATAACTCGAGGTTGAGGTTTAAAGAATGCGAGTTGCGACAGAACTTCAGCAATGAGTTGTTGATGTTGAAGGGTTTTTCGTGCCTTCATAATTCGAACTATTGCAGCTTCAATCGCAATCGATCGGTCCTCTTCAACCCGCTTGGTGTTATGAGACGCATCTAACGATGCCATAGGAATGCGGATCTTTCGCATGTTGCTAGAGAATTTGGAGTTTGCAGAGAAGGTATCCGTATTATTGATCTTATTACTCGCTGGACTTTTGTTGATAATCTTGTATTTTCCGCAGCACAGAGAGTGTAGAAGTGGCTTTAAGATTGACTCTTCAAGATTTAGTAGACCAGACAATTCGTTGTACGAATGGACTTTGTTATCATTGAAGAAATTCATGGCTATAGCTTGTAAGGTTGTCACCTGCAAGTCATACGCCTTTTTACCAAAAGATGCACGAACCGATGCATTGCCGAGAGAAAGAACCCATGTCAGTTTTCTCTTTTGGTGCTTGTTATCATGCCATTCACGGAATAAATCCATGCAAGCGTTCATTTCTGGTGTTAGGGCCACTTCAGGGCTTTTATATGTTGGCCAAAAGCCTGTGGTAAGGACCTGAACACTAAAATCTAGCTTGGTTGGCTTCTCTCTCACTTTCAACTCAAATTCATTTCGTTGATCAAATCCCACAGCAAGGTCGGCCAACATCCCTTCCATTTTGGAAGTAAAATGAGTTCCACACTGCATCTTCAATTTTGCAATCATAACCTTTTCAGCATCATCACTTGCTGATCGTTGATTCAATAGGCGTTTAGCGAGATGATTTCGGTAAATATCTGCAAATAGGTCTTTGTCAGTTAGATAAGAAAACAATTGAACAATCTTGTCCAAAGACTCTTCAACCTCTGAATCGCTCAATTTCTCTCCACCGCTTTTTAGAACTCGATCACAGTAGGTTGACATGAGCTCTGCGTTGGTATGATTACCGATGTCTTTATTAATAGCTTCCACAAAAGCATCTTTTAGTGCTTTTTGAAATAGTGAATGACCTGAGAAGTCTTTCTTGACAACTCCTAGATACTTATCATGTAAATCGATTAAGGATTTCACAAATTTTGGATCATCTGGCTTTTCTTTTTCACCACCTTCAAGTCGCGCCTGTCGTTGATTAATTATATCCATCCCTAAGCCTGAGATAAATGATTCAACAATTGTCGCGATAGGATTCAAGCCGTTTTCAAGGCGAGAAAATAACCGAAACATGCGTTGAAGATCTTCAGACTTATCATTAGCTAAAAGAATACGACAACCTGAACCTTCCTTTTCTAGGAGTACCATTTCGACTTTTTCCAAGAGTTCTTCTTCTACAACTCTCAAAAGCTTCCCCTCTGTCCATTGGTTGAGATATTCAGAAACACGATTGCGCTCATCATTTAATGCAGCTTCTGCTTTAATCATGTAATCCGGCGTGGAATCGGTTACGATCCAATCTTGGCGTTTTTTAATATAGTACTCTCTTGTCGATGCTAATAACGGTGCTTCAAAATCTGCATTATAAGCATCGAGCGATCCCATTCCCATACTTTCAAAAAGCTCAACGATATTCTTAACAAGCGACTTGTCGATGATTTCTCCATCTCGCTCTGATGAAATCATTTGAAGAAGTGATTCGGTTGCATCTCTCTTAGTCTCTTCGTAGATCTGATCTCGAAAACTTCGTAAGCCAGCTTGACTTAGGGTTGGGAGAGTGTGGTGCTTGACGTAGTACCTGTCAAGGTAGACGAAAAACTTCTTAAGCCACTTATTCATGATTTGATGATTAGACCATCGAATCTGGAGTTCTGATAACAAAACTGTGCCTCCTTGGCCAGTTTTCTCACGTAATGCGGGAAGTACGTTGCTGGATAAGTAGGTTTCGATTGTCTCGCCATGCCTCTGGTATAGTTCGCGAGACCAATTATACGGCGCTCGCTGTGTGCACATATCGTAGCACTTACTATAATATTGATCAAGAATGCGAGCATGTGAGGATAATGATTTTTTCAAACACAAAACCCTTAAAACTGAATCGAACTCACGTGTAGATTCCAATGTACTCGCCTATTTCAAACTTACTCCTCAGAATACCGCCATTCAGCATTTCTTCCAATTTATCGATAGCCTATATGTATAAGAGTGTAAGAATCATGGCATTATAATCAAATAGTGACGTCGTCTGCATCAAAGTGTTCATAGTCTATGGATACTCAAGTTGAGTAAAGCTCCAACAGCGAAAAGCTGTTGCTTCTCAGATCAAATGCAGACATAACGATTACGCCAAAATCAGAGTTGAAAAACCTCACCTTTCTCACTTCTTCCCACCCCTCTTCAAAAGGTATGAGTCTTTGCTGCAGCATGTTCGCCATATTCACAATCTCACTCAGAGGATAACTGCTTCCGTACTTGAATCACTCAGTTAGTTTTGGCGCTGTAGTGTGCATCGTAAAGAATTACAGTAAGCTACACTACAGTGCAAACCCAAAAGAAAAATTTCTTGTGTAACGTGTTGTATCCCAAGAATTGAAACTGGAAGATATGGGTCCAACCATGATGTTGCAAGTAATTTCACAGCCTTTTGGCCCTACTTTCCTGTATTCCTGTAAATACTACATCGCAGACAAGGCCTTTCCTTAATCAATTGATTCTTGCTATATTTCCAAAAAGTAGGAGTTTAGGACTTGTCTGATTATAAACGAATTTCAGAAATGATAACAGTTGGCGGAAAAGGACAGCACAGAAGTTGTAATATTTTTGAGCTGTATTGAATAAAGGCAAAACAGCGAGAGATTTAAACTGTAAAATATGCCGCAGTTTGTGGATGAAATTTCAGCGATCAGTTGCAAGTCAGAGCATAATTGAAAAGACGAGGAGTTAGATAAATATGTACAGTCCAGATGCAATGATTTCATGGATACGGCTAACTCAGGAGGGTGGATGATTACTAAGTAAGCTGGTTTTGCTTTGCTGATTAGAATGAAGAAGCACTAAGTCACTTCTAGGGAGCATACAACTATTCAAAATAAGAAACAGGGTTGGAATGCCAAGAAGTCATGATTCAAGGAACTGTCAGATATGGAACCTGGGAGTTTTCCAGCAGGTCCACAATGCAAATTGGTTGATTTGCCTAAAAAGAGAGTGGGTATTCAAAGTCTAAAAGAGAAAGTCATTGAGACAGACTAGGTAGGCGTGTTTTTTGACATTTAGTGTAGCCTTGGGATGTTTCCAAGATTGTTGGCTAAAATGGACGAAACCTTATACACTGAGGCTGGGCATAATAAAAGTTAATGCTCCAGTGACATTATTAAAACAATGTTAGGCCAGATTTTAACGTTGAAGTATGCCAAGTGGTTTCTGAACTTTCAACATCATCATTTCAGGTATACCAATACAATGGATGGTTCTTACGGAATTTGATTTGCCGTGATTTACGATTAAATGTCTTGGAAAGCATTTGCTCTACTTTTGAGGCACGAATTCTCACCAAAAAATTGATTAATGAAATGCTTTGATCATACAACCTTGAAGAGAGAACTAGGAAGACAGTAAAGTATTACTGTTAAGAACTTACGATCTCTATTATATTTAGTTCTAGCGAAAAAATAGATGCTCCACAAAAAGTCACCTTCGTAAAAACTGAACCAAATCGGGAACTCTTCTGACAAAAAAGTTGTGATCGTCATCGAAGCAAATCTTCGAAATCATAAACAATCTATAGTCACGTCAAGGAAAATGTTCCAATACAGGATTGTCACAAGGAAGATCATAGAACCATCAATACTAAGAACGTTAAGCAAGATACTAGGAAAATTAAGTTAGAGTTCATTTTCCAACTTATACTTACAGATTTTCAAACAAGGAAAGAGGCAACTTACATTATAAACTTCGGCATTGTTATCACTTCGCTCTAAATATTCACGTTCAATGAGGGACTCAATACGCTGCTTGATTATTCGACCTTGAGGTCTGAAGAAAGCCAGCTGAGACAAAACCTCGGCAATCAACTCTTGATGTTTTAAAGTTTTCCTTGCTTTCATGACGCGCACGATGGCAGCCTCAATTGCGATTGATCTATCTTCTTCGACTCGCGTTTTATTGTGGGAAGCATCTAAAGAAGCCATGGGGATACGAATCTTTCGCATGTTGCTTGAAAACTTAAAGTTTGCAGAAAACGTATCCGTTGTGTTGATCTTGTTACTTGCTGGACTTTTGTTGATAACCTTGTATTTTCCACAAGAAAGTGAGTGTAGAAGCGGCTTCAATATTATCTCTTGCAGATTCAGCAAAGCGGATAACTCAGTAAAAGAAAGAGTTTTATCATTATTGAAGGCATTAAGAGCGATCGCTTGTAATGTGGTGACTTGCAGTTCATATGACCTTTTGCCGAATGTAGCACTAACAGATGCATTCCCCTGGGAAAGAATCCAACCTAATTTTCGTTTTGCATGCATACTTTTGTGCCATGTATTAAATGCGTCCATACACGTTATCATATCAGGAGTCAACGGAATATTAAGAATTGTGTATGTGGGCCAATATCCCATGGTTAAGACTTGTACATTGAATTCTATTTTCAAATTTTTATCATGAAATTTCGTCTCAAATTCGTTACGCTTGAGCGTTCCTGTAGCAAGATCGGTTAACATTCCTTCTAACTTGGTTGTGAAGTTTGTACCACATTGCAGCTTCAATTTAGCAATCAAGAGTTTTTCCGCATCGACACTTCCTGACTTTTGACTCAACAGACGTTTCGCCATATGATGTCGGTATATATCTGCAAATAGATCCTTGTCCCTAAGAAAAATAAACAACTGTAAAACTCTATCCATTGTTTCCTCAACTTCTGCATGGCTCAATTTTTCTCCACCGCCCCTAAGGATTCGATCACAGTACAGCGATAGAAGCTCGGCATTTGATTGACTTCCGACGTCCTCATTCATGATTTTTGTAAAAGCATTGTTAAATGCCTTCTGAAAGAAATGATGACCCGAAAAAACTTTCGTCACCATTTTGTGGCTTTTTTCTTGTAAAAGCAAAAGAGATTTCATATATTGGGTATCGTCTAGCTTCTCCTTTCCACCTCCATCAACACATGCTTTTTGTTGGGTCATATTTCTACTAGTTAACAAGATGAACGATTCAAAGTTGGCTGAAATAGGCTTCAATCCACTTTCAAGGGGCGAAAACAATCTAAACATGCGTTGCAAATCTTCCGTTTTATCGTTTTCCAAAAGAAAATGACACCCTGATCCTTCGCTCTCAATAAGTGTCAATATCACTGCTTCCAAGATCTCTTCTTCGACTACTTTTAAAAGCTTTTTCTCAGAAGATTGGTTCAAATATTCAGTCACACGATTACGTTCAGCGTTCAAAGCAACCTCGGCTTTGAGCATGTAGCCTGGCGTAGAATCAGTCAATATCCACTCTTGTCTTTTCTTCGAATAATACTGTCGAGTTGAAAGAACTAGTGGTGTCTCTAATTCAGCTTTGTACTCGCAAAGCGATCCCATGCCCATACTCTCAAACATGACGACACAATCTTTAAGTAGGTACTTGTCAATCATCTCTCCATCGCGCTCGAAAGTTATGAGTTGAAGGAAAGCTTGTGTGGCTTCACTCTTGATTTCGTTATAAATTTTTTCCTTGAAACTTGTCAAGCCAACATCACTCAAATGGGGAAGAGTATTTGCTGGTATGTAGAACCGATCGAGGTAGTTGAAGAAATATTTAAGCCATTTATTCCTAATTTGATGTTTGCACCATTGACTTTGTAGTTCCACCAGTAATGACGTCCCTCCAAGACTAGCCTTGTCCTTAACAGATAGGGATACTTGATTTGTCAATATGTCTCTAATTGTTTCACAGTATCTCTGGTAAAGCTCAGCAGACCAATTATATGGTACAGGCTGTGTGCACATCACAAAGCATTTGCTATTGTTGTCGGAATGCAAAGAAAAGACATAAGATAATGACTAGAGGCTAGAGAAACTTCTAACTTTTAAATTCAGAGACTCACGTATAAACTTTGATGTACTCATTCTTGACAAATCCACACTGAAATCTCCCTCCGTTCAACATTTCCTCAAATACATCGATTGCCTAAATATGAAACAAGCGCAGGGTAAGATTGTATCATGGCGACAACGTTGAAATAAGCTTTGGGGGGCTTCAGATTAGGTGGTATCAACTCGATAAGTCACGACTGTTTAAGTCCATTGATATGGGACGAAAAAATAACCATAATTGTGAAGACTGATAAGCAAACCCTTCACAACGCGTACCTTTCTCAATTCACACCAGCCATCTTCCAAAAGAATCATTTTATGATCACTCATGATTGATGCAGTCTCGGCCTTCTATGGCTGGAAAATGTTACCAAAAAGATTGATACCACTAATCGGAGAGTGTTTTTCCAACTCATCGATTCATTCCACGACCCAACCATACCAAACAAATACAAGAACGTCTGCCGGGATTTTCCTCTAAAAACTTGAGATTTGTTCAAAACAAAAATATACCGTGGGCCAAAAATGGATCAGAGCATTGCATCCTTCCGTTGGACCCTATACAGTCTCCTGATTGAGTTTAAAGAAATGAACCATGAATAATAGAGTCTCCTGTACGAATGAGTCATGAAGGATAGCGAAGTTTTACATTTTGGCCCGATCGAACAATCTGATGCCATCGTGATGTCACTTTTTTTACTTTCCATTAACTCAAGACATATTGCCGCTTTTTTTCTAAGCTTGTTGTTTGAAGAGGGTTATATAAGAATGAAGTTGTAGACCTTCCCTCCAAATTGGGTATTGGAAACAATCATTTCTAGTCCCATACATGAAATCAAATGAAAGTTATCAACAGCTTACCAGCTCCCAATTATGCTATATAATGTGTAAATTAAATTCTTTCAATGTCTTCACCAAAATCATGGTTCCACTGAAGCACAATGCACATAATAATGTGATAGTGGTAAGTCCTTTACAATCTAAGTGTTCATTCGCCCAGTAAAAAAATTCCGAGTCAGCAACAAGTCAATGGATATCCGCTCTGAACCTGCAGTTTTCTTGATTATAGTACCGATTCCAATATTGTTACAATGTGGCAAGCTTAAGGCTTACACTTCCTTGTAATCTCGTTGCTGTATTTGGTAATGTGTTATACCTAAATGTTCATATAGAAAGGTTTACTATTTACTAACTCATTTAATTTTTTGCATGATATCACCTGTTGGAAAGGCAAAGCAACAAAATTAAGATTTTTCGTGTTTGCTTAAGAATATGTATCGTGGTTGGCTTCCACGGTGAAGGATTACAACAATACTCACCATCCTTCAAGTAAAAATGAGATATAAAGTCGTCAAACATACTTGGAGTGACAAGGCTAATATCTCTTTTTGTTTTTCGAAACAACAAAAATGCGCAGAACAGCCGATGGACATTCCGATTCAACGGTTAAAGCTTATGGGTTAATGTTATCCTATCTATTCCATTAATTAACTATGCACTGCACACAAGTCATAATAAAGGGCTCTTAGTTCACTGCATCTAACCTTGCTCAGGAACTTTTGACAAGTGGTTTAACTCTAGTTGGAACTTATTCTTTTTTGGCCTACAATTTTAACTTACCAGTTATATGAAATTTTCAGAAGTTGTACAAGACTGTATGATTGTTGGCGATCTTTATGTTGATTCTGGCGTTACGTTAAGCGTCAAAAACAATTTCGTCACTGTGACTCTTTTCTATGCAAGACAAGACCTTGAATGGATTAATGATATAGACTGTGATATACTTATAGTAACTTGCCTGTAAGTCATGATAATCCTGCATTTTTACCACGATGACTTTTCAGGTCTATAAACGCAAGTACAAATCATCGGTGATAATCTTGTAGGAGTGTTCTCTTGATGAAGGTTTGTTCCTTTGAGGTCAGTGAGGTAATACCAAAATCACTTGCCTCAATGATGGCTCGTTGCAAATCATCGATTCTTCCCCCAAAAGGTTCACATCCCTCTCAATCAAAGTTTCCCAAGTTCCTGTGAAGAGAAAGGGTCCATTGAGTTGAAGTAAGTGTTAACTGAAATAAATTACGATAGATCTGTAAATCTATTCTCGTTAAATAGGCTACTTCATTCTCTAACAGTCTTAGAAGTGCTATGAAAATGGTTTATTGGAACAAAAAACTTTGGCTTAAAACGTGTATTGAGTTTCCAAAGGAATTATATTCACGTAAAGTTACTTTGATTGTTAAGAAACAACAAAAAAACAATTTTGTTCGCTGCCTCAACACTGCAATAGTTTTGAGACAGCACCAGAAGGCTGAGGAACGTTTTTCTACAAACCACGATGAGCTCATGAGCGAAACTAATAGAAATATTGATCGTCGTCTTGATAAGGAATCAACTAACACATCAATATCTTCTTTGCAACAGTCAAGTTGCCTAAGTACCAAAGAAAATTCTTCTTCGGATCCATCACAAGGACGGCAACGTCGTTTGTTCATTGGGAATTTATCCCCTCGGATGACGTCCGCACTTGTCGAAAAACTGTTTCAGCCTTATGGTTCGGTGGAGAATGTCTTTCTTCCAAATCGCAGGATGGATAGTAGTGTTAATGTCCGGAAATCCTTGACGAATCAAAGGCAACACGCCGGTGGTAGCTTTTATGCGCTTGTAACAATGGCTTCAGTAGATGAGGCAAATGCTGCCATTGCAGGTTTGCATGGTCGAACACTTCTATCGCAGCGACTGGTTGTCCAACCAGCGAAGAACGAAACATCAAATAACACGAATCCAAATGAAAGTGCAGCAATTCCAAATGCCGTGAAAAATATTTCACTTACAGCGTTACGATCTAAGATTCAAGGTTTAAAAGAAGCTTTACGTCAAGATAGGAAGTAAAGTTTCAGACATCTTTCATACTAGCTATCCTTTAGTGTAGCGATGTTTTGTTTTAGGTAAATCGTGATTTCATGGACGACATCTACATGTATTTGAGATAGACTCTACTTCTTGTCATCGTTCTCGTCTTTATTTTCGTCTCTCCATTGCTTCTCTTGTTCAATAAGTTTCTCATACTCATCTAGAGTTGCATCAATAGTATCATCCATCACTTTATCGAATCCACGCATCATTCCGGCAATTTCCGCTTCCGCTTGCTTAGCCAGGACAGCTTGCTTTTGCTGCATCTTATCGTCCCAAGTTGATGGATCACTGTCACTGTAACCTTTAATCTTTCTCCATTTAGTTTCAGCTTCGCGTACTGCTTGCTCCCAGACGCTATCGATATAGTCATCTTCAGAGACATCTGTACCAACACTACCCGCGGTCACTGCAGCATAGTACTGACGTTTAGCCCATTCCATTGCAATAGTTTCAATTTCCTTTTCTCTCTTTGTGAGCGGAACAAACGCTTTCGCAACAGCATCTTCTTCCGCTACGGCAGTTATGGATTTCTGTCCTTTACGCTCAGCCTCTCGCTCTTGTGCTGTCTTTTTGAATGCTGGGTTTTCCCACCAGTTTTTACGCATCTTGCCTCCTCTAGAACCACCTTTCTTTTTCCAACGTCGAACATCCCATTTGTATTGCTGTGAAAATGACAGGTTAGAAGAATATGTTTCAAACAACAAAGCTAACACCATGAACATACCAAATCAATAAATTTATCAAAAATGTGATCCATGATCTCTACAGTTGAGAATCCAGCAGATCGCATTCCAGTGATTACATTCTTCATTGGTTTCTGTACACGTTTTGAGATAGGGTCCCACATATCCTTAAAGGAAATAGCTCGCCCAGAGAAACAAGCCAAATCCAGAGCATCTACTGTGAATCGCATCATTTGATGTTGGCTAATGCGATCCCAATTTTCCGCCAAGAATGCACCTTTATAGCCCATTTTCTTCAGGGTATCACCATCGATAAAATCATATCCACCTTCCTTAGCACGTCTTAAATCCTCGTCGGAACTAATGAGTAAATCGTCGTAAACCCAGTCAGCACTTCCCTCTGGCTCATCAGTGGGGCAGCCACACACGAGGAAGGTATATTGAACATCACCCTTTTGGTATCGATCTGGATCGGAGAGGTCTGGCTCCTGCCACTTTCGGTGACGTGGACCACCAAGAGTTTCCCAAGTTCTATTTAAGAGAGGGATGGTTGTATCTTCATCATAGTAGTAATCCATCATCGTCATGACAACATTCTTGAGTTGCCCATCCGATGCTTTCGCTACCTCAAAAGCTTTTTCAGTAATCCAGGTATGATCGTAGTCTTGAAGCAAGATCCAGTTTGTAATCCCATATTTTTTGATTTGTTCAGATGTTGGGATGTTGAAGATTTCAGGATGCTCAGGATCCCAAGGAAAGTCAGTCTCGATGAATTCAAGTTTATCCAGCAATCCTGTGTATCTTGCCTTGCGAGAAATGAGGCGTTTCTTGGCATCATCCATGTCGTAGGCACAAATATAAATCTTGTCAAACTTGAAATTGTATTGCTCTTCCATGAGCATGTACAGTAATTCTGGATCAGCATAGGAATCCTTACCCTCTCCCATAAATTGATCAATCAGTCGATTACCACTCACCAATAGATTCCCTGTTGTGTAACGACGATGATCGACATCCCACTTTTGAATCCATTGTTGAAAATTGGTTTTGGGGTCGACATCACGAGGATCAACTTCAGTGGAAGATTTCTTTTTATTCCCATCGCGTGGTTCTTCGAGCCAAGCTCCAGTAAACAATGCAGAACTAGTGGATATCTTCCCAAAGTCAAAGGCGTTCACACCACGAGTCGAGGTCAAAGGGGATACGAAAGCCATACTCATGGGACATGATATGATCGACAAGAGGGCAACAATATGAGTCGTTGAATACTTCATGCTTCTAAACCTCTATTCCTGAATCAAAATTAATCGTCAACTCTCGTCCTCTTTAATCGGTCGGCTTTTGAAATCGATTATCAATGTTAAAGAGCTAGATCTATTTCCTGTTACAGTATCTTTTTCTGGATTACTTCCGAAGAACAGCGAAGCGATACCCCCCGAGTGACGCAAACACTTCAATTCTCGTTTCGGATTTCAGTCATCGGGGTACAGTTCTTGGACAACCAATTTGTATTTAAAAGAATCAAATCTAAAGTTTTCCGTCTTGCTTTACTAAAAACCCCCTCTATCCTGCCAATGATTAATCAAATTCCGGAATTCGACACATCTGGAAAAGTCCAATCAATTCCCTGCCAGCAGCTGGAATTCGAATTTTGCAAACTACTCATTCTCCACCGTCACAGCTTCCAACACATGAGGGGAACTGAAACTTTTTTCATTTGTTACTAATGCATTGAATAAAATACGACGAATTGAAGATAGAAGATTGCACAGAAACTTGAACATATATGTATTGCTATGTTGTCGGATCATTATGTTTTTCATCTTGAGGCAATTGCAAGATACTGAGCTACCAGATAGTAAGTTATGAAAAGAACTGCGTTTAAATTTATCCAAGACAAATAAGCTTTAGTGAAGATTTTAATTTAATATGTGGTCTCTTTTCGTTCCATGGAATAATTTTAACCGAAGAAATCCGCCATGAGAATTATGAATTATGAAGGCTAGAATATATAGGTTCTTCATGGTATGATCAATGATGAAAGCAAAAAATGCACGCGAATAATCCCTTTGATGTCTTAGTTAGACACACCTCAGATAAGTATGGATTCCTCTAAGAAGCAGAGAGTCTCTCAGATAATCTCTGTATTACCTTAGGATTCAAAAGCCACTCATAGGAAGTTAAGACCTTGCTGTTCTCAAAACTTGATTTCTGATGACGCCGGAAAAAAAGAATACGAATAAATGAAATTGAATTGTTTGCCTTTATACATGGTTCCTTCAAATAAATTGTAGCTACAGAGAAATATCCAAAACGGAGGTTCCTATTACCTAGTAACTGTCCATTTTTATTTTCTATACAAATTTGGATAAGAAATGGCCATTAGACAGGTTGAGTCTAAGTGATAATTGCTCATTAAGACAATGTATATGTAGTAGCTTACAATCTTAGCGTAACTATTTTGGAATAATTGCTATGCTGCAAATGACTTGAGACTTACAGTAACTCTTGACATAATTTTATTCTTAGATTAAAGTATAGAAATAATCTACACTAGATTGTGGTCCGTTATTGTATCCTACTGCACCGGAGAAATTCTTCTGGCAACTCCATGCATTTTTGATGTACCATTTCCCTTGCTTTTTTGTGGTAAGAAAAAGTTTCCTATACCGTAGATGACAAATTATATGACCCTAGAAATATACCTAAAGTGCATGTCATGATGCATTAGTGAAAGTGCAAATAAGGTGTTTTTCCTAAAAATAGATTACAAATTATATGACTCTGAAATTATGCCTAAAGAGCGTTTACAGTGTTTTGTTTAAGAATTGACTTATGAATGCAAAATATGATTTACACTCATACAATCACTGAATTACACAGTCGTATGTTGATCTATCAATGCTTGTTATAGACAAATTCGGAAAGCTTTTCAAGATACGCCTTAAGTATCCTTCTTGAGTCCAGACCGCATATCTTGAATGAATCCGTAATTCAGCAATTCTTTCTGTTCACGGTTTTTATTTTATTGTAGGCATTTTGGATAAGCCCAACAAAATGTTCTGCAGACACTGATATTCTGCCCCTTGCAATAGGGCTGCTGCCTGTTCCGAGTTACGGAAACGCTTGGAGATATGGATATGATAGTCCTCTTCTTCAGTTGCGTTAGGAGGATGAACGGCAAGCGTGGATCAAGACATTCCTCTTTCTCCGGACAATTTGCATTAGTGTTTTACAGTGCTTGTTTTCTTTCATCACGTTTGTGAAAGCTTATAAACATATCAGCAATTGTAGTGCCAAGAGTTTTTCCTTGAAATTTCTTCGCAACTTCTGCAGCTCCGTCACTGGCTAGATCTTTCCAATGGAACGATGTCTACAGGGAAATGGTTGCCTTTCAGTCTGTGCAATTCATCCGTTCTAAGCTTCTCTTTCGCAAAGAAATGATGTGTATTCCCAACTTTATGGAGCACATTCTCAAAGAAATCCCCTGGTGTAAATGCGTACATTACTTGAACACGGACTTTAGACTTTGTTACCGGTTGACCACTTTCCGTACTTAGTCTAGGACTAACTACTAAACAAACTCATGAGCTTCTTCTTATTAAGATTGGTTTATATGTTTTGCCGGTCCTTCAAGTAAGCATACTGATTCTGCTTCTTTGTTTTCTTTTCTAACATTTTCACTATTTCACAATCACCTGCCATAAGTACTACCTTTGGATTCGCGCACTCCACCCTTTAGCATACATCGCAGCATTGATAGATCCTTTACTGCGTTATACTTAGCGTTTTGTATTTCATCTTCTCTTTTTAGATGTTGTATGAGTTGGAATCCATGTATAAATCATAGCATGTTGCTTTTAAGCCAATTGTTGAACAAATTATCTAACAAACTGGGGGTAAGCCATCCGCACAATACTCATTCTTTTATTGGCACGTTTTTGATGAAAGAAAAAGTATATTCTTTGAGCACATTCATTCTATGATGATTCTCCTCGTGCCATTGTGTTCACACATTAAATTACCAATACAGGGTAGGGTGCCTTTCTTCTGAAGAAATACCAAATGTCTCCTTAAATTCTGATTTAAACTCACTTCTCTTCATATACTGCTCTTACATTTGAATAAGTTTTAAGCACTCTGCGTCTGTACCTGCTATCAACCATATAATTAAATCAGTCTGCTTCTATTATTTTGCTTTTTAGTTTTGTGGATGAACCATTTTTCTCTGTCTTTTGTAGAATGTGCCCTGCAACCCCAATTTCACAGAAGTTGTCCACGTTGTGATAAGTTTTGCTTTATTACAAATGTATGATCCATAGATGTTTTTGTTCAGAGCTAATGAGGAATCAAGTCTCTCATGCCATTCAATAAAGGAATCAATTGTTTCTTTATCAATTGGCACTAATTCACAAAGTGATTTGTACTCTGACAAGTACAATATGGGCTTCCAAACATATGGTGATAAAATAATGTGATTTGGCACATCCCTTACTACTTCTGTTGATATCCACTTGGTTAGCTTCCGGTAAAAATAGCGTCAAATAATCAGTAATATTTAACTTTTTACTTACTGCAATAGAATGGAATAGACAATTCCCATCACCTTTGTCTCAATAATTGCAAGTTGCAGTCGATCCATTTAGATCCCTTTCACCTTTCGTAGTGGCGCACAAAATACCTTCACTGAAAAAAAATGATGCATACTTTATCAAAGGAATATTTGGTGGTGCATTTAAATTGTCACTTGGTTAGGGGTGGTGCATTTACTCTGTCACGTGGTTCATACAAAGTGCATTTATTGTGTGTTTGAGGTCAAAAGTGAATTTATTTGTAGGTCATATGATTTGTCATCTACGATATCAGGAGTGCTTTCGGGATCGTGGGCCACTTACAATGCAAACGCGCCAAAGAAAAAGACTGTTACTGCTAGTTTTTAAGTAACGTTTTTTGTCGTTCGTGTTTAGTATACCAACTACCTAGTAGACCTTGTTTCCACTTTCTCAGGAATCGTTGTGATTCCATGACAGCATGTGACATGGAGCAAACAAGGATACCTCCTTTTGCTGTGCACAAGATTTCTCAGGTGATTGACGATCTTTGCGGTGATATTCTCCGGGGGCAAGGGGAATTGATGCAGGATTGGGAAACTGTGAGGGTGAGTATGCCTTTGCGAACAATTGTGAAGGATTAAAACGAAACAATGTTTTTAACGTTTCATCCAACACCTTGCTTGTCTTGAATTTTATTTTTATACTGCTAATCTGAATGGCATATTTTTTTAATCTCCATTGATGGGAAGTTCAGTATTTTCAAGGCACGTTGGGATGCCCGAAAGGAAGAATGTTTCTGTTGGCTGAAATTTTTATAGTAATGCGAAACGAAGAATGTATTGATTGGTCTTATCTTGTCAAGCTCTTGGAAGAATTTGATGATGAATATCGAACTCCTACTAAGTTGATTATTTTGTCTGGCCTGCAGCAAGATGTTCTAGATTTGCTACAAATTCCACGCGAAGACACGGAGAATTTGCAGAAATACTTGTAAGTTTTTGTTTGGATTGATGTCCCAAGAGTCTTGAGCTGTTGTAGTGCTAGTGATTACTCACCAGGAACTATATTCTTATTCTGACAGGGACATGATGCAGGAAGAGTATGCAAAGGATTTTCCTAACCTAGTTTCTATTTTGAAAGCTTTGGTACTTGCATACCGTGAAGGACACGAGAATGATTTGTTACAGTTACGACCCTTCGCAAAAGATCGTATCATAACTAAACTGAGAAATTGGTTGACAGAACAAAGAGATAATCCAACGAGGGATGCCCAAGTTGGGTTAGATCAAGCACGCGACCAGCTAAGAAATGCCGTTGCAGAAGATCCATTGAGGGAAGCTCGTCGAATTGCCTCCAAGGTCAAGCATCGAACCTCCCTTTCTCAAGAGTCTTCCCAGGGGGGACAGTTGTACAAAAAAAAGAAATCTTCGCATCAAATAAAATTTACCCAAGACGATGATACTCCGTACATTGAAGAAGAAGCTCATGTGGAGGAAGGTACACACCAGTTAAGTGAAATTCCTGTCAAATATGTTCCATCAACAAATCGTGATGCATCACCAGATAATCACGACACACCAACTAAATTTAGGCGGTGGACTGATGAACAAAGACTTGCCTTCCGAGATGCCGTCCAGTATTATGGTGCTGGAAATTGGGCAGCTATTCGTGATGCTCCTGAGTATCAGAGGTTTTGGGGCGGTAAATCTAATATCCAACTAAAAGACCTTTTCAGAGTGATGCGAGCTCGAGGTGAAATTTGAAAAGATTCCCCCGGCCAGAAACGTTGATACGATTGATTTAACTTCATTTAAATTTAGTGATACTTTATGATTATTTTCTAATGAACGTTTGTGTCAAAATTTTGATTTCCCATTTATATCATGATAATCATTTTGAACTTCATCAATATAATGTAAAAGAAATGGCTGTAGCTTCATGCCTCGTAGCTTCACGATTGCGGGCTTGGCAGAATCTACCGCCAATTGCAGCAACGTAATTGTGATGTGTTTAGAAAATAACATGAGTGTTTGAAGCCAGTAGATTTCCTCATCGAAATCTGAGGTAGTTGATTTTTTGTTATCACTTTCTATACTCAATTTCTGTTTTGCATGTGCCCAACTGGCAATCAAAGTAGTCATGATTTTTCCGACATGATGTGGAAGGATAGGATGAATGATTTGCATGACATTCAAGAGACAAGCAAGCGCTGCCACTTGGACTTTGTATCCCTGCAACGACTCCCCGTCCCACGATAACAAAGAAAGGAGTCGTGGCAAGGCCATCTTCCCAACCTCGACCCCATCCAAACTATGGCATAGTAAATCGCTTTGATATTGTTGATGCAACAAAGGCAACATTCCTCCAACTAAAATTGCTCGAAGCATTCCACTTTCATCTGATCTATGTCGTTCTTGAAATGAAAGGAGATGGATGAAGCGTATTAGAAACTTTCGACGTCGCTCCCCATCGAGTGATGACGGAAGACCTTGTAAAGTATGATAGCACACTAGGCCCACTAATCCCACAGATAATGGGTCGGCCGCAGCCTTAATAACAAGATCTAGAACGGCTAGAAGCGGCTCATAGTCGAATTTATAGTATGATGAAGATGCTTTTAATGCTTCCAAAATAACAAGCATTGCTGCGCAACCGATTGCTACCCACGTTGCCTTACTCGAATCAATAAGGGTGAAAAGAATTGGCATACAATCATCTAAAATAAGATGATTGGAAACTTTTGGCACAAAGGCTACAAAAGATATGATTGCATGGATTCGAGCAGGCTCTCGTCGATAAGGTGGATCATCTAGCGCATTGGATGTTGATACATTGAGTGGATAATGGAGAGGCTTGGAATGTTTCGTGACCGTTGCAACTTTCGTGCTGTCCTTGCCGAAAAAGTTAAGTCTTAAGGCTCGAGCTATTTGATCCCATCCAAGTTGTTCACACACACTTTGGATGAGTGTCAACGAAGGCATTTCTCCAGGAAGATTCAACCTGTAAGACAGCGCAGTCCAACACTTCAGAGATGCCATCACCAGAAAATCATCTTTCCACCATGCAACATCCAATTCAACAATATTCCATCCCATAGTACAGGGCTTATGTGAAGGAAATAAATCCGTGCAGTAATCCATTATGTCAATCTGATCTAAGGATGGCATGAGAAGTGTGGTCGTTATCTGTAAATGACTAAATGCGAACAATACTGCTGCTATCTGAGACAGTATTGGACGCTCCCAAATTAGTGACATGGAGAGTACTGTTTCAATCAATAGAAACAAAGAGGACAATAGTTCCGTTCGGATCAGAATGCTGATTGTTGTACTTTTTTCATTTTGAAAATTACTTGCATGAAATATATCCTCTCCTATCTGTGCCAAAACTTTTTCGAGACAAGATGTGCTCGGCGATGAAGGTGGAATGTTAAGGGCATGTAAACTTACGACATGTACGTAGCACTTTAAAACTGATAAATTTTGTTCCATGAGTTCATATTCATCCCAAATTAAGTTTCGAATGGAATCGATGTAATGGTTTAGTAGCAGGGTAGGGTCGGATCCTTCTAGCTGTGCCACCCATTGATCATAAATACGTGGCGATACGTCTTCCGTCTTACTCCATTCAATGATTTCCGAAATGACATTATCAATTTGAGAAAAGTCTTTCTCGTCAATTACTTCAATTATCATCTTATCAACATAATGCAGTCTTCATGATGCAATATATTTTTGCGCGTGAAAGTATTGAAACTACTACCGTAGGCAGTTCGGAAATTTAGAGAAAGTAAAGTTCAGTCAGTGTGTGAGACAACGGTACCCTGAATGAATAAATAGAGCAGGTAATAAAAGATTAAAAACCAACCAATGATTTGATTTGCTGTGCCAATCGATTATTTGTACTTCTCATTTATTGGCTTTAATGCATTTCCAGCAGATATATGGATCAACGTAGACTAAAGGATAATTCAATTTTTCATCAATATACATGTTTAGATCTTCATCCCTCCCTGTTAGCCGATGATTGTGATGGAAGCAAGTGGAATGGAGCCAATTAGCGGTGATTGCGGATGAGTCAACGGGACGTGAATTGGATTACCAGGTATATATTTCTGCTGCAAAACTAACCCTTTATAGACCATGATAGGGCTTAAATATACCCCAAGTTACCTGTTATTCTATTTGGAACCTATGAAAAATCTGATATGATTGCCTTGCGTCAAGCATAATGTTTCGATGACGTCATCAATAACAACACATTGCTTTCTCATAGC
>CAAAJI010000046.1:0-29034 GCA_900642245.1 Fragilaria radians
AAAGATCTAAATTAGATGACAACTCTTTAATTACAAAGAGTTGAAGGTCTAAACTAACTTATCCTTATGGGCAACAAACTTGTCCTTTTGGACAAGGTTGAAGTAAGTTATCTAAGCAGTTCGGAGGAAGCTTAGAACAAGATTGCAAATCTTCAAGTTTAATCACAAAGATCTCATGAGAACATCTCCTGAGAGAAGCTTCAAGATTAGACAAGACTAACAGAAAAAACAATAAATTAGTCTATATTTTATCTGTGTCTACTTGCTATATCTCACCGTAGAGCAAAAGCAATGAATCAAAAATCTATCTATAGCTTCCCCTGAATTCGTTTTTATCAGTACGATGATGCCAACTGGGTTTATTGTTTTACATAATTTAAAATATTTAATTATTCCTTTGGAACTTTAAATTACACCTTGGAAGAATCAAAATTGTTGCTAGCTTATGAAGTTTGCTGGTCATGTTGCTGTATATGCCATGCAACACTTGTTCAGGGGACAAAGGCAGTTTAGATGAACGATTAAATCACTTTGCAAGAAATATAGATTATCAAAGGAAAATATTGATTTTTCTAATATATACCTTTCCTCTGGATAGCCGATAATGCTATTATAAATCTTCTTCCCAACTGTTTAGACTAGTCCCCTAAACCTGTTCATAAGGACAAGCTGGTTGTCAATAAGAATAAGTTACTTTAGATCTTAGACTATCTGTTATTAGAGAACGAAGTTCTTAATTAGATAAGTAAAAAGATCATTTTTATTATTGTCCTAGATTGGATACGATGCTGGATTCAAAAATTATATTTTCCATTTACAAGCAACATTCAATATTTACTAAGTTTAGCTAGTGAATCATTAATCATAATTAAATTTGTGGTAGATTTTGAAGATGATAGTTTACTTATAACTACCCATGTCAAGATGTGTAAATAAAAGAATATTTTGATGCTACTTCTATTTGTTATGCACTAAGGGTACAGGAAGTCTCTTTATACTTGTACACACACACATATAACACTTATAAATTACACTGTTATTGTTTACAAACTATTGTGTTGGGGATTAGCTTCTCGATCCTTCAGTCGAGGTAGGGCAAATCGAAAATTACCATCTTTGAAATATTTTTTACAGATTAACAGTTTACTTCCACTTGCTTTAGAGGATTATCATTCATAGGATTGCGGGAGCATGATGTATTCAGGTTCAGTGGTTTCATCTCTTGTAAAGTGATTGCAAACTGGATTAAAACTTCAACTTTAGAATATTTGTCGCGACTAAATTAAAGTACCAAAATTGTCCCTTGTCACTTCAAAACCTAAATTGTGTTATCAGATTCTTTAGTTGATTGCAAGCATAGTATTCTGATGTTTCTGCAAACATGGAACTTTGCCTTTAAATAGAAAATCTAATTGGGAATGCCAAAGATCCAATTGAATTGTTTTCCAGTAAAAGGTCAATTATCTCTGATGTACTTTGCAAGAGCTTTTCAAATTACCAAAGTGACAAACCTTTTCATAGGCCACTCAAATCTAACTTATAAGCAGCTGACATGAAATACTGCAAACTTGTCATGATTACTGTCCATGAAAATGGCTGACACACTTAGTCTATAAATCTATTTATAGGCTATAAGATGTATTTGTATACCAGTATCGGAGGCGTCCCTTACTGTCAACACAACATAATCTAATTTCTAGAAGAAAGAGACACACTTGAACCTATCGTATGCTTCTATCAAACATAAAATCGTCCTTGTCCCTCAACCTTAACTTTGAAAGGGAAAATACTTGACGTCGTGGAAGGATATTTTTCATATTTTCACTATTGCTGTCAGATCTGATATCGCGATGAACAAAAAGGACCAATCTTTTCCTACATGGTCATTCGATGCGCCATGTCTAGATATCGAATGGAATGAGTTAAACCCAGTATTTCTCCGAGTCAGCTCCGATCTAATGTCTTACGAGGAGTCTGATATCGTCCTTTTGGGCATTTTTGGACCAGATATTGGTGACGATGATGACGAGGATGCCAAAACGGCTGTAGTCGATCTTTCTGGTACTTCAAAAGAAATCGACGAAAGGCTAGGAGGTATCATGACAGAAGTGCTGGTGGAGAACCAAAAATCCTTCAAGGCAGGTGCCGTAGTTGGGGCATTGACACCGACTATTCGCATTCCAAGTCCCACAGGAGGAAAGGTATGAAATGGGTGACGATAGTCATACATGTAGATATGAAAATGCTAACTCTTTTTTTTCTCTTATTCTGGGTGCATTTTTTAACAATGTGATGACAACCCCACTAGTCAAAGCGTTACGGCATGCTGGGATTAGGAAAACCAACTAAGGATGGCGAAAAGATATCGGATGGAATAGGCCTTCTTTTGGGCAAGAGTATCGCCACTGTTGTCGCTAGTGAGAGCAAAGTTACATCTTGCACTGTAATCCTTCCCCATTTACTAAAGGAATCTGCCACCTTGTCCGATATTTCTTCTTCTATTTACTCTTTTATGTATTCCGACAATCGTTATCGCACTGGAGAAAAAATCAAGAAAATTGCTGAAGATTTGAAATCGATTACGCTCGTTGCAGAAGCGAGTGAATTGGCTCAGGATGCAGTAGAAGCCATACAGCTTGGAATGAAGCTAGCTAAGGGTATTGCCTTGACGAAAGATATCGTGAATAGTCCACATAATGTTTTGAACTCACTTTCCTTGGCGAATACAGCGAAACGAATCGCCGATCAATCTAATGGCGTCCTCACTTGTACTATCCTTGACAAAGTAGAATGTGAAAAGCGTGGAATGGGTGCCTATTTAGCTGTAGCTCGAGGTAGCGAGACAGACCCTCAGTTCATTCATCTTACGTACACTCCAAAAAATTCGACCGCAAACAAAAAGGTAGCAATTGTTGGAAAAGGCTTACTATTTGATACTGGTGGCTACAATATTAAGACTCAGATGATGGATTTAATGAAATTCGATTGTGGTGGATCTGCAGCAGTATTTGGGGCTGCACGTGTCATCGCGGAATTGGCACCTGAAGGAGTCGAAGCACACTTTATTGTTGCCGCCTGCGAAAACATGATTAACAGTCGCGCTATGGTTCCATCTGATGTATTGACGGCTTCTAACGGAAAGACTATCGAGGTTGGAAACACTGATGCAGAAGGCCGTTTGACTTTAGCTGATGCTTTGGTGTACGCAGATAAGGAAGTTGGATGCGATGCAATAATTGAGCTCTCCACGCTGACCGGGGCATGTATGGTCTCCTTGGGCAAGGCAATGGCTGGATTCTGGACCACTAATGATGATCTTGCAAAAGACTTAGAAACGGTATCTAAGGTAACAGGAGAAAAGATCTGGCGTATGCCTTTGGAGACTTCTTATAATGAACAGTTGGACAGTAAGATTGCTGATCTCAATAATATTGGGTCGCCTTATGGTGGAGCAATCACAGCTGCATTATTCTTACAAAATTTTGTCAGCAAGAAGAAGCCTTTTGCTCACATTGATATTGCTGGACCCGTGTGGAATGAAAAGACTGGAGCAACAGGATATGGAACTCGCTTAGTAACCGAGTGGATCAAGCGACAGGGATTAGAGTAAAAGTAGTTGAGGGAATCACTGAACACTAGAGTCCCACCTCAGTCCAAACTTACTTATCTAGTCCTTAATACATAGGTACAGGTGCATTTCAACCGGTGAAAATTAACCAATTTTTGTTACCCGATGACTATTTCACTTTCCCCTGACAACTGCGCCGTTCGTGAAAACACGCACTGCATTTGCATCTTATTTTTTTGGCATACTAGGGATTGTACTGATTTCATTTGGGGATGAGAACCCTTTGGTTCTTAAAAGTGATGTCGTCACTTTATGCAGGTGATGAAGAAAAAATATGCATTTGAGGGCAGAAACTATAAATCGAACATGAAGTGACTAATGTATATGTCTTGATAGTCAGATATTCTTCCACAACGCGTTGTTGGCTAGCTTTCCGTAAAATCATCTAGCAATCGGGATACACAATGCTATGGCCAACTGCACTTTTCATTCCCTCACGAAAATTTTGGTCTGATCTTGCCACGTGTTTGTCCTTACTCTACTGATACAGTGAGGCATAAAAATAATCAATGGAGTCTATCATAATGCGATATACAAATTTCAGTCCCTTAAGATTTGAAAAATAGCCTCGGGGCAGCTGCGAATACGTTCGGATCATGCCACGTGCTTGACTTCACATCAACGCTGTAAGCTACAACGCCATGGTATACAGAATAGAGTTTAACTTTTGTTTGCTCAACAATCAATATGGAGTGAAGTTTGGATTATGTGATTCATGCTGAAACGCATTGGTTTGTATTGTGCTAGAGTTGACAAAAACATGTCGATGACTATGCTATTGAAAGTGTAATGCTCGTTTATTTCCATGGTACGAAACTCTGTGCAACATACCAGTGAAGTCATAGCGTTCTAAGGTCCTTCGTTCACTTTTGTGCTCACAACAATAATTTCAGGTTAGTGAAGTGAAAGGAACGAATGGATACAAACGTTTTCCTAAGCTTGTCTATGCACAGAACGGTATTGATCTCTGATCTCTAGAGTCTTCTAAGGGCTCTGTAAGTTACTTACATCGCTAAACTTAAAAGACTCTATGAATGTGCTTCCCCGACCTCGATACCATGGAGTGTCCTTCAATTGCCATTCATCACCACAAAATGGCAGTAATTGCATGCATGGACTGTGGAAGTTTCTCAAAAACATGTGAAACTATTCCAAAATTTCCTCACAGTACATCATTCATCTTGATGTCTTCGGGGACACTGTAGGATTGAAAATTTCTGCTGGTTTTATACGATTGTGTGAATGGAAACGCCAAGGCTCTGTGAACGTTACCCAGGGAGTGACTCCTACCAGGAACGAAGGACAATATGCGAATATGGCGATCCTGTCAAAGCGTTTCGAATATATATATATACATGATCTCAAATTTTCCTCACCGTGGAAAAGTCTACATCTAGATGTCTTCGGGATACTTCAGAATTATATCCTACTGTTTGTCTGATATGTTGATGTTACTAAAACTCTAATGAACGTCGAGCGAAATCACTGGAGTGACCGCTAGAAGGATTGAAGGACGACATGCTTAAAGAGCATCCATTAAGAACTAAGCCGTGTAAAAAATAGAGCATCCTTTACCATTTTTGTGCAGAGTGAAAAGGAAATTATCGAAGAAAAGGCGATTTCTGAGCTTTGCTGTTTCACCCGATGTAGGAATAGTGAGTCGAATCATCTATTTTAAAAACCGTTCAAACATAAAATTTACGCCTAACTATTCATATTGATTTCTCGGAGTATATGCCTTTGTTAAACTTCCATATTGCAAGATACGCCATAGTGAAAACCGTCTCATGGGGACTTGTTCAAACTTCAAGTATTTTAGATCTCGATGATGTCGCCACTTGCGTCAATCCTGACGAAGATTGGATGGCCTGATTTCGCCCATCACACTTTGTGTCATTCAGCCACTACCAGTAAGTTCCAAACTTAACCTGAATATCTCCGTGAGGAAAATCATGATGGCAGAGCCCGCTACTAAACGTCGCCGCTCAACTAACGATAATGAACCTAGTTTGCGAATGGAACGAACGATGCAACCAAAGGCCGGCATTGTGTTATGTGCGAAAAGTGAGTATTCCGCGAACGTAGCTGATGCGGTAGTCATCGGTTTATTCGACACAGGAACACCCATTCGAAGAGAAAGGCTTTCTATGGTCGAGGAAATCGTGCAAGATAGTCTTCTTTCAGTCTCTCGAGACTTTGATAACAGTTCTAGAAAAGCCACAAACGCTGGCGTCATCACTCCACCTGTTCGTCTGCGTAGTCAACGCTTCGCCATACTCGGCCTTGGTACACATTCTGAAAATAGAACTTTTACTAATGACGCAGAATTAGGGCTTAAGGTTGGATCATCACTAGGAACTTACCTTGGTCAGGAAATGGGCTGTAAAGCTGCAAAAATTTACCTGCCACAAATCCTACTCCTGTCTCGTCATTTTGTAAAGGAAATGATACAATCTTTCTTGCACGAGCTTTACTCCGATAATCGTTATCGGACTCGCGATAATATTCGTCTTCTAGCAAAAGATTTGTCTCAAATCTACATCTATCCCCTTCCAAATGTGACTGATGACGATTCAATGCTACATTCTAGTCTGAATGACGAAATAAATGCAAGTTTAAAATTTAATGAGTATGCCCAAGAGGGTCATGCCATATCGATTGGGCAGTACTTTGCGATGGATATTGTCAATGCTCCACACAATGTATTGAATGCAGTATCCCTTGCAAATGAGGCTAGAGAGTTGGGTCTTTCGGATGGCTTATCATGTACTATCCTCGATAAGGAAGCGTGTGAATCACGTGGAATGGGAGCATTCCTAGGGGTCGCTCGTGGTAGTGAAGTAGAGCCACAATTGATACATTTAGTTTATCGGTCGAAAGGTGATATACATCATAAGATAGGCCTTGTTGGCAAGGGAGTTATGTTCGACACGGGGGGCTACAATATAAAAACTTCTACAATGGAACTAATGAAATTCGACTGCGGTGGCGCCGCAGCAGTCTTGGGAGCAGCACGATCCATCGCGAGAATCCAACCAAAAGGGGTTGAGGTTCACTTTGTCATTGCAGCCTGTGAAAATATGATTGGTCCTAAGGCGTACGTGCCAAGTGATGTATTGATTGCATCTAACGGCAAAACCATTGAAGTTGTGAATACAGACGCAGAGGGCCGGCTAACCTTAGCCGATGCACTGGTATATGCGGACCAAGAAGTTGGTTGTGAATGTATTGTAGAGCTGTCGACTCTGACTGCTTCATGTATGGTAGCACTAGGCAAGAAGATTTGTGGCATATGGACGACTAACGATAAGCTCGCCACCGAATTGGCTTCGGCATCTAAGATTACAGGCGAGCAATCTTGGCGAATGCCCATGGCTTATGAGTATAGTGATCAGCTTACTTCAACAATAGCTGATTTGAAGAATTGCGGCTCACAATATGGAGGTGCAATTACTGCAGCGCTGTTTCTACAAAACTTTGTGCGCTCAGAAAAAGCATTCGCTCATATTGATATGGCTGGTCCAGTTTGGGATGAGAAAAAAGGAGCTACAGGATTTGGTGTCAAGTTGATTACGGAATGGATTACAAATCTAGTAAATTGATTAGAAGATTCACACTCCAATACATACTTCGTTTTCTGACACGTCAGACGTTAACTTGACACCCTAAAAAATATTTGTGACATCCTTTGTCCAGACGTCAGGTGAACGTGATGCATATCTTGTCACTTATCGCATCAATTGCTCTATATATGTATATATGCATTTGACGTGTAGTTCTTGAGATTCATAAAGTTTCAAGACAAGTTGAGTTTTTATACTCCAATTAATTAGTCTTGATTCCTTCGTCCACAGCCGAATATGAGAGAGTCGTTTGAGGTGCCACGTCATTTTGACCACTTCAATTGTTTCTCGATTTCCAATTACATGGATTGCAAGAATCTTGTTTAAGTTTTAAGGCGTCAAAACAGTTTCTCTACTTTATACAGAATAAGCGTTCGTATATCATACCTCTATGGATTCTCCCGTATGCCATGATTTCTCAGAATTAATCTATATGTTTGCCAGTAGCTGGTACATTTTTTATCGAGGGAGTTGTATTTGAAGCATGAGTTCCTTGAATCTGTGACAGATTTGATGATAAGAAGTCTGTTGTTGGGTTTTGAAACAACGGTGATCTTTGACTCTGCTCTGAAACCGAAGCTGGTAACGCTGGACTTAAACTTTCATTTGCATGCCTCGTACGAATACCCTTAGAAGATTCAAGATCAGGTTGTACTCCAAAGTCTACCTCAACCTTTCGCTGTTGCCCCTCTTCTTCCAAATCCTCGATTGTAAAGTCACCCTCTACAGGATTATGTAAAGACTCTAAGGACACTTCGTCTATCTGATATCCTTCTTTGGTTCGCGAGAAGATCAAATCCATAGGACCATTCGGAAGTCCTCCAAGAACTATTTCTATGGATTCTTGATCCGATTCCATCGCCTCCTTCACTTCATAGGATGTAAAGATAACTGTACAAAAGTTTTCATCTGCAGGTGCTTTCGTCCATCCTACTTTCCAGCATATAGTACAATAGATAGCAAGGAAGACAGCTTCACAAATTCCGTAAAATAAAGGAACTCCAACAGCAACTGCCAGATCATCACCATCAAACATAGCAGCAGCCACTGAAGTTGCGATTCCGGTATTTTGATAACAACACTCTACCGCGACAGCGCTGTCGGAAGAAGAAAATCGGTTAAGCGCACGAGTGTGATGACAAACAACAAAAAATAAGGCAATGATAATCTTACACGCGCTCAGGCTTCGCCAATTGAAAGTGAGATGCCATCCAAGTGGCAACCAGTAATCCTAAGATACATGGCAGAGCAACTCCAATGTAAAACACGGGCGGCTGTTGCCACAACGCCACTTTATGATGCGAACTCGAAACGACAATGGAAAATGTGATGAGAGCGATACCTGATATATTTCCAAGCTGTGATAGAAAAGTTTAACGTTTTTGTGAGTGCACTTTTAATTATGAATGACAAATTTACTTCACATACCTTGTTGGCTATCAGATTGAACCTTGGTGAATTGACAGTTGCTGAGCATAGAAGTCCTAAAAATATACCACTAATCACTACCACCAATGATACAAAAAGAGCTTTCCAATCCAGAGACTTCACAACTTCATCGGAGTAGGTCGTAGAAGCATAAAGAACCAGATTGACGGGTAGCATAATTACGCTTAAGAGTGTCGACATGGTGGTCATCGTTACTGAGAGAGCCAAATCTGCATTAAACAGGGAACACCACCTTACAATCAACGAAACGCATTTGAGAAATTAAAAGCTCCGGCAAAAACTCAAATCAAGGAAGATCCGAAAGGAAAACGTACCAATTCGAATACGAACCACCGGGAGAACTGGTCACAACAAGAAGTGTAATCCCCATAGGTGCGGGAAGTTGCAATATCTTGACCACTATAAACCCTAGAAATGGTAATATGATGAACTGCAACGTCACGCCGGTTAATAAGGCATTGCGATTTCGAATTTGTTTCCGAAGTTTTCGGATATCGACGGTGGCGCTCATTCCAAAAACTAAGCAAAAGAGAAATATAGACGAACCAATTTCAGCTAGAATTGCCATATTTTAGCAGCAATGTGAATGTTGGAAGAAGGTTGTATTGAGTAGTTGTAAAGATTGGGATTGAATGCAAGAAGGTCAAGAGGTTTTGTTTCGGTCTCGAATATCCCGTGTTTGATGACAAGTACAGTAGTGATAGGATTTAAGGTATTGTTCTTTGGGGGGTCAACAATTCATCAGTGCCCCAAAGAAGTAATGACTTGCCTCGCTCCCAATACTTTACTGAAATAATATTAATCTTGATTAAGATTAGTCAGAGGCGGGTAGTTAATGAATGCATGACAAGTGCATCTCAGTGACTTTTAAAGTGAACTTCTTCATCAGCAGCGTCATCCGCTGGGCTTGAGAGCTTGTCATAGCACAATGAGATCATACAATTTATTGTAGTGCAAAACTTTAGACCCGTGATAAATGCATGGACAATTCACTTTGAGGAATTCCATTCTATTTAATTAGTTTTCTTAGTAAGTGCTGGACAAGGAAGCATAGGTAAACTGTGGCTCAACATCTTTCTGAGAGTTCCAAACAACTCATCCCAAGTTCAAGGAAGTGTTCCTAGGAAACTGGATTAAGGTGTTGACATCATGAATACACTGGGATCAGAAAGTGTCATGTTGCCAGTTATCTGTAGACAATGCAATGAAGCTTTGTAAAACGAAGTGGAGAAGATTCCTTCTCATGCTAGATCGTTTTCGTCGGCATCAAATCCTTAACTGTACGAATATGAGTTGACTTCATTGGGGAAATTGTGTATGGTTGTCAGCAAGAAATACTTACAAAGTTAAATAGGTAGAATGCCATTGAAGGAAATATACTTCGTAATTTGTTTCTCTTATTTCATGTTTCCTTACATTCTTAAATGTAATTGGAAAAAAGAGAATTATTCCCGAAAAAATCAATCAATTTTTCTCCCTGAAATCAAACGAGATTGGCTACACTAAAAAGACTTAGACTAGGATCAATTTAGTTCAAACATTTAGCGTTTCCCACCGGTATCTATAGCGTCCTTGATGATCGAAACAAAATGAAAGCCTTGACCCCATGAAGATATGATGATCTAATGATGTTGCCGGACTATACCAGCGATATAAATCAGGAGCAAATTTTGGCACACCACACTTCATAATAGTCAGGGAAAAGTAACTATAGGACCTAAGGAGTCATATCATTGTGCATACTTGCCAAGTTATTCAATTGTTCGATTAAACTGCTTAGATTGCTAATTAAAAAGATCAGCTCTTAAAACTATGTAGTACTCTTCAAGAATCAATTACAGGTTGAACTTTATACATTGGGATACAATTTCACTCGTTTACTCTTAACTTTCATGACGTAATTCAGGTTTCTTTAGAAGCATAATTCAAAGTCAAAACAATCGACGGAATCAGTTATTTGATCTTTATTATCGGTGAAATAAGATAATCTTCTCATTTAATTCAGTTATTCAATGTCTATGTAAGTCTTCATATCGTTTAGCCCCATTCTTCTTTAGGAGAGCTTTCAGTTGATAAAATCGTTCTAAATCAGGGATGATTTCCTTTTCATCTGGCACAACCTCCAAAATTGTATCAAGGACAGTAATGGGAATTCCTTTTGAATTATCGTAGTCTAAGTTGACATGAGCATTTCCCTCTTCTATTAAGACACGCACGTTGTCAACATGACCTCCATAAACATTCCATGATAAGGGATGCATTCTTAGGCCGGCTGAGAATTCAGAACGAATGTTGACATCTCCCCCATTTTTAATTATTAAACGCGAGACTTGAGACTGACCCTTAATTCCGGCAACGTGAAGACAAGTTTCTCCATTGTCAGATCTTCCATTAACCCAAGTGGGATGAAGTGCCAATGCATTTTCTACTTCTTCCAATCTTCCCTCTGTACATGCATCGAGGAAAGCATTACTCACAATATCGGGATTTTGTATGGTTGGACAAATTACAAGCAATGCCACCAAGACGAGGAACGTTTTCCCCCAACGCATGTTGCCTGCGTTTTAAGAACATAAGGCATCCCAAATTTATTGCACTAAATTTAAAATTCTGTGCTGATGCGTGAATTTTGAATTGTCATCTCCCGGTAGATTGACTTGCAGAAATTGAATGGCTGCGAAATAGGGCTTCAAAAGACTTTCGCGTAATGCATTCATAGGAGCTCATTTCATTTGTTTAGTGAGAGTTTTGAATGATACTTTAGCAGCTATATAATTCTGCTTATCTTAGACGCATAAAAAAACACATTCATCCTTTAAACTTTTTAAGTTAAAGCACTAATAAATCAGTGTAGGGCCCTATACCAACTGACTTTATGTTTGGAATACAGGCAGTCTTTAGTAATGTAAATCAACAAATGCTTAATAAAGTTAAGTGTCAGAGAAGCAATATAAGCTGATAGAATGAACATAAAATGTCTTGCTTTTAGTATTATTTTACTTTTTCAATATATTTTAGTAACATCTCAATTTTTTAGTTATTAGATCAATAAAATGAAACAAATGCGGTGCTGAGTTTATCCTTTTTTCTTTTATTTTTGAATACACAAATTTGTGTTTATTCTTGTAAAAAACTTGCTTTACAATGACGTAATGTGAACTATATTAAAAAGACTTTTGAATATGGCAATGAAATTAGGAGTGCTTTAAAGGAATTAAGACCCATTAACACAGAAAAGTACAGAGTATCAATGAAATTCAGTGATTCCAAGGATCGTGAGAGATCAGGAAAACAGGCAATATGAAATGGAGTATAAACCTGACTATGAAGAATACAAGAGAAGAGTCAATTCTTATGACAATAATCTCATTGAGGCATATGCAATACTGTGGGAAAGATGTACAAAGCGCATGAAACAGATGATAGAGGCATGTGTCGAATTTGCATCAACATTTGACAATGACCCTTAAAAGCTTTTGAAAGCAATCATGAAAGAAATGTCTTTGAACCAGTAAATATTCAAGAAATCACTACCCTTGAAAGGAAGAGAGCCTTGGAGAGCTTAATATTCCTAACAGAGAAGAAGGATAGAAGGAACAAAGGGCGTACTTGTGCTAATGGGAGCACACAAAGAGGATACGGTGGAAGGGATGAGGCAGCCAGTTCAACTACCATCGCCACATTAATTAGTCTAGTGGTTGCTGTCAGAATTATAATGAAAATCCATGGGCAAATAGTCCACATATTAGTTGAATTAGACCCAGATAAATATGGATCATATGTGATCAATGGAGACAACAAAAAGGTCATTTATGTCATTATATGGAATGCATCAGCCTGCACTACTGTATTATCAGAAATTCTGCAAGGATTTGACTACCCGGGTATCTGAACCAACGGAAAATGATTGGAAGAAATTAAAAATAACACGAAGTTTTTAAAAACAACACAAGAAGGGGTTACAACAGTGTCGATGGATAAGTCAAATACAAATAAATGGCTTATAGATGCAGCTTCTGGAGTGCACAAAGACTTTAAAAGTCCCACAGGTGCAGTATTGACATTAGGCAATTGAGTTCTGGGTTCAATATCTACCAAACAGAAAGTAAACTCAAGAAGCGTGACAGAGGCAGAATTCATTGTAGTTGATGATATCATTAGTATAGTACTATGTACAAGATTGTTTCTGGAAAGCCAAGGCTTAAAAAATTGCAATGAACATCATTTAACGAGACAACCAAAGTTCAATCAAAATGGAGTTGAATGGAAAATCAAGTTCTGGTAAAAGGACAAGGCATTTCAATGTTAAGTATTATGAAATCGCAGAAATCATTGAAAGGAAATTCGCCAAAATTGTCTACTGTCCAACAAACACGATGTTAGCAGACTACATGATAAAACCCATTGTCGGAAAGAAATTCAAGGGATAAATCCAAATTGTTGGCCAGCAGGAGTGTGTTGGAGAAAAGGAGAAATTATATGGAGATCCGATACATATATTTATGGTTAAAAGTCCGTTAGAAAATCAAGCGGAAAGAGAGTGAGAAGAAGACTCATATATACGATAAAATCTTAGGAAATTTTGTAGAATTGCTTTCACACAGTGTTTAGTCCTATTTACACCTTGATTTGCCCTTAAAGGAGCATAGGAAGGCTGGATCATGAATAAGACATAGCGACATGTGGTAATTTTAAAAATGTCCTTCCATCACCTGAACATAATCTTGTTTTGCCTAACTTGCTTGTAAAAGTGAAGCAACTTAACCCCAAGTACAACCAAAGTCAATTACTAACAAAAGAGAGTATTCTATATTTTGTTTAGATTATAATATGAATACATTGAGTGCCAAAGCAATTCTAAACTCCCAAAAGAGGCCCTATGCCCTCAAACCACAGCATTGAGACCTTTGCCTAACATACGAACGAGCACTTTTTTGAAATCAGACAACCATAGGAGGTTATCGTTTCGATATACTCCGGTTGTTGATAGTGTGTCTGCAATTGGACAACGCTTTGGAAGATGAAAAGTACAATCTGGCAAGAAACCAAGATCAGTGAAGTCTCGGACAAGTGCAATATCAACATTAAGCATGAAAATTTGTCTTGGGGGTAGTCCTGCATCTAAATTCCACTTCACCAAACCATTGGGTTGTTGCACATGCGTCCAGTTAGGAGCATTAGTGATAAGATTAGGCGAGCCTGCTAGAAGGGTATAGTATTCATTATCTGTTCATACGACGGAAGAAAAAAATAAATCAAATATATGATAGACACAGTAATTGCGTAATATCATGTATAGCCTTACCAAGAGTAAAGATATCTGTCACCCATCCATTCTCGCCCTCATAGCCACTATTTTTGGGTATAGCCTTCCCTAATGTATGAGCTCCCATTAAGGCAACAGTTTCATTCACGTTAAAGCCAAAGTGATCATTCATAAAATCAAGTAGTTGGTGCGTTGTCAAAATTGTTGTTGGGAAATCAGAGGGTACGTCTGGTCCTTCTTTAGCGCATTTTGTGATTGGTCGAAGATTACACGACCCAACTGTTTCGCAGGTTTTGCGTCCTGCAACAAATGCATCTGAGAATTTCATCTTATCTTGAGATTCATCAGCAGCGATCAAAACTGCTAAGGCCCAGATGTCAGCTCGGGAAAATCCTAGCTTTACGTTTTCAAGCTCAGTAACAATGGGAGCCAGTGCATCTATAGATGGATCGAGGCCAGCATTCTCTCTGTTGGTAACTAAATTTACGCAACCATCACAACCACCCGCTACACCATTTGGAACGCAGTCATGGAAGCCCAATCTTAAATAATTGGCAGCGATCGATCGATTTTGCTTGATGGTATCTCGAATTCTGGATTTGGCATTTTCAATTAGTTCCACCAGTGTGGCATTGTTGACAGAAACAGATTGCTTTGTCGGTAAATTTGTCATACTGGTTGTTGGTTTAGGGGTTGACAATGTGGGAGTTAATGTAGGACTTGAAGCGGCAACTCGAAGTGGACGAGCAGTTGGGATCTTGGTTGGCGAAAGACTAGGTTTTGGAGTTGGTTGCGGCGTTGGCTTTCGAGTTGGTTGTGGCGTTGGCTTTCCAGTGGTCAAAGGAGTTGGTTGTGGCGTTGGCTTTGCAGTGGTCAAAGGAGTTGGCTGTAGAGTTGGTTTTCCAGTCGGTACAGGAGTTGGTTGTGGAGTTGGCTTTCCAGTGGTTGGCTGCAGAGTTGGCTTTCTAGTCGGTAAAGGAGTTGGTTGTGGAGTTGGCTTTCCAGTGGTCGAAGGAGTTGGTTTAGGAGTTGGTTTTGGCGTTGTATTGCTTGGCTTTGACGTTGTTGGTTTTGGAGTTGGTCGTCTGGTTGGGCTAGGAGTTCGTAATCGTATTGTTGGGGATCGCGTGGGTGCTGGGGTACTAAGCTTTGATGAATTTGTGATGACTTGAAGGATTCTTATCGAGTTGACATTTGAATCGAATATTCCTTTTACAGAATGGCCAGTCTTGACCGCATCGTCCAATTCTGCAGCTAATGAAAGGATGAGAAGGGAAGCCAATAGAACCAAACTAATATTCATGTTGTTAGCTAGGAAGACTTGAAAACTTTGTTTATTAAAAGTTACTCGTCCAATTAAGGTAACTTTGTCTATCCCGAATGTTTTCGGATTAAATCTGCAATGACAATCACGACCAACTTATTTGTAAATATCCGAACAACCAACACATTAAGTATCGTTGATGTCCAGTTTGGATTTCCCTAAGCATCTCTTGGGCTTAAAGGAAGAGTTAGAAAACTCAGGGGGTATCGTAAACACAAACTTCAACTTATTCAAAAAACATCCAAAATTCGAACTAAGGGTCAATGGGATACGACATTTGCTTTTCGTTCGCGGCGGTTCAAAAAAAATGACGAGTGGTAGGTAAAATCCTTCCATTAAGTTGTCACTGTTGATGATTACCGAATCCACTATTGCACAGGGAAAATATTTGGTTATGAGGCTTTACATCCTGTCACTTGTCCGGTAAATTCTTCCAGCATCATTGTATTGCAATTTTTCATAACTTCAGCTGTATGTTGCTGTAACACAGTGTATCCTTTTAGGATCATCATGGTCATCTCCCCTAACAGCTTTTACATTTCCTGTCTCCGTATCTCCATAATTGCTATCCAACCATTTATGGAATTCATCATTGACTATAAAGATTCTTATGTCTCGACTTTACGTTATCCACATGTCAAGAGATTGGATATTGCTTTCCTTTAACTCATGAGTGGTAAAGTTTGACTTAACACACGATTTCTTCATAATTTCTTGTGTAATAAAGACGAAACCTGAAAAATTCTGAATAGTGCCCTCAGGAATACACTCTGTTTGCACACATAAAGTCGCTACACCAACAGCCATAGGATCCCTTTGCTCTCTGGTAACAGCTTTTGCTGTCAATATAGTTGCCTCCATAAGGTGCTGTATCTGCTTAATTTAGAGGTAAACTATCTGTTCATTCTCTTACTTTATGCATATTTACAAACAGATAATTGATAGTAACTTGAAGATGTCAACATTACTGAGTTATCCCTAGGAATTTGAACAAAAGTAATTATGTTCCAAATGTCAATTTTGCATACCAATGATTTGCAGAAACGCCCTCACTGCAATTGTTGGATTCAAGAATGGATCTATAAATGGAAAGATTGATATCAAATATATTTATCAAACTTTAGTGCGGTGATGCAAATACAAGATAACAACAATTCTCATAGGAAAGCCTGCTTAATTGGAATGGTCAGGCAGAAATATAAAATAAAGATTAGAATGTTGGTAGTGCTCTCACCAGAGAAAGGCTGTGTGTCAATATAAGTGAATTAAACAGAATTTGATGGGGGTTCAGCATTTTGAGTCCTTGCGGATGATATCTACTCTAGCTGACGTTGGAACTATTTTAAATGGTAAATAGGAAATTAACGATACGTTAAATGAGTTAATTGAAAAATTGAAGGATGAGTGAAAATCCATTAAATTTTGAAACTAAATGATCCAAGAGAAAATATTCAAATGGGGAAAACCTTGTAAACAAGAAAACTTGATTTAAACTTAGAACATTAAGGAACTCAAACGCCGCAAAGAGATAAAGTGGAACGGTAGTTCCAGACACTTAATGGGAGATTTCGTGCATTAATCAATGACTCTGAAGTTGAAGTTGACATTTGGACCTGACTCTGGGCAGAATGTTCATCAACCTAACCATTGATGAAAAAAGACAGATAAACTTTGAAAAATGAAAGTGTCCATTAGAAGTGATTTTTACTCCTAACATATGATAAACACAGGCTTTCAACGTACTTTTTTGGATTGACATAAGTCAAAGAAGTTATTATTTCTAAATGATTATTTGGACCGGAATTCAACTTTCGGCACATGAAAATATGGTTTAATGCCTTTTCAAAATGCGTGTCCCACAAAGGAAAATTAAGGATTTGGGATGAAACTTTCGTAGGTATATGAAGAAAATTCATTTTTTATTTTTAGGAAACTATCCAGGATCTTCAAAACTTTATATGTTTATAAATGGACAGGGCCCTATAAAGATACATAATGAATGCCAAGTTGAAACTTTCGGCTTTTTGGCAATGCCAAGGATTGGGAACGCAGGTCCAAGACCTTTCTTGCTAAAGCCAAACTCAGAGGATACAAGGAAGTGCTCTTGGGAACCGAAGAAGTGAAGAAAGTTGGCTCAAATTATCAAGAAATCAAGTCCCTTAATGATTTAGTTCGTTCTGAATTGTTAATCAGTTGCAGATCTTATCTTTGTTTCGGAATTATAGAGAATAGAGTGAAAGATTCTCAGATTGTGATGCTGCACTTGCCTGGTCGAATTTGATAACAAAAATTTGAACCCATGACCAAGATGATTGTAATCAAGCTCAATAAAGGAGTTCATAGAATACAAGCTCAATAAATAAAAATCCGGATGAATGGTTAATGGTATTAGAAAGTATTCATGGAAGTTGAGAGCGATGGGTCATGAGATCAGTGATGAAGTCATTATGGTTCATATTTTTCTTAATCTACCTAACGAATATGAATAACCATCAAATTCATGGAAATAGAGCTTGAGAATGGTGAGCTATATGGATTATAATAAGAAACTTGGTCATCCCTCAATCGATGCAATACGAAAGACAGCATACTCAAACAATATCAAACTTACCGGAAAGGTTGAGAAATGTGAAAGTTGCATCCTTGCAAAGTTAAAGAGGACCACCATTAATAAGCTAAGTGAGAACAAAGCAACAAAAAAGGGAGGAAGACTATTTGCTGATATCTCTTGGATCAAAAAGAGCAGCCTTAGAAACAACAAATACTGGATGTTAATTGAGGGCACATTTTCAAGCATGAAGTGGAGTTGCTGCATCAATAGAAAGTCAGAAAGTGGAAAAACCATGGTTCATTTCATTAAAAAGGAAAGAATCGATAATCCAGAGTTTGGAAAATTCTTGAGGCTTGATAATTCAGGTGAGAATCAAGCTATGGTCACGAATATGGAAAAGGAAGGGCTGGGAGTTATAGTAGAATTCATTGCACCGCATACGCCCAAACAAAACGGAAGGGTTTCAGAGAACCTTTGCGAGAGAAATTGTGGGCGGAGTGCACTTTGAGAGCAAGCTAATTGAACATTTTGATGGTCAAAAAGGAAGGGAAGACTTCATATGATTTTCGTTGACAAGATGTATTTATAGGTAGGCTTCAATTAGCGTAGCTAGGCTAATGTACATTGCTCTAAGGTCTGAGGAGTATACATCTTAACGCTTCAGCTAAGGTGTAAAAATTCTTTTTTTTACAAAAATACCTGGTTGCCATGTTTGCTTGTATTTTATGCTTCTCTGTCCTAGCCTCTGAATGAGTAAGGTCGTCATTTTCTTGGAGTTGCTAAGTCGCTTTCAAATCGACTGTAATTTCGTTAATTATTGATTTACTCATTTTTAATTCTACGATTATCCTCACATAGTTCAATCATTTCTTACAATCATCTTTTAAGGCATTGAGTATCTTGGATAGTCTCTAACAAGCGTTTCATGAGACCTGTACTTCGAACGTTGATTAGAATCAAGGATAACTTGCATTATGGATGACAAAGAAGTCAATTTGTTCCCGGTCATGGGTAAACCAGATGCAGTTTAGTAAGAGGGAAGGTATTCGCATTTTTGACACGTATCACAAGAGATAAGGATTCAACCGTGGCATAGGCTAGATACTTAAGAGAAGGCACATGAGAATGTTAATTGAAGAACTGATTCAAGAAAACGCAGAAGATGATGAGAATCATCTATGATTGCGATGAAGTTCCATGAAGAAATGAAGAAACTTGTAACTTTTAAAAAACTAGAGTTCAGTCTACATCCACGCAACTTCTCATTTAGTTGTATGTACATACTGATAGATCTACCCTTAAGCATGAAGTATTATTCTCTGGGTTGAATTGAGTAAGATATATATATACACGTTGTGCCTCATAATCCAAATTAACAGAAACACCCTAAAATTATTTTGGAAAATAGGAAAATCTGTCACATGAAGATATCAATAGAGAAGTACATTGTTAATAACTCGTTTAAGCCCCGCTTTATGCTTAAAGGTATGCACTTTTTCTCGTGTTCACAAGACGTAACTAATTATCACATGGATACGGATTTTCTCTAGGCGCATGCAATGTCAAACACTTAGCTTTTGCTTTTGGATGCTATGATATGAAGCTTTGACAATACACTTATCTAAGATACTTGTTTGTGGCCATGTTCATTCAAAAAGTTGGATTCCTTGTCATTTTAATTTTAAAACGCACTTTTATTTTTTATTACTCATCGCATGAATAAAGGAAAAGAAAGCGGCACTCATAGTTGACTACTATTGTTGTCTGTCCTTCGTTGCCTATGCTCTCGGAACATCAAACTTCGACAATGAGAGAAAAATGCAGTCCTTGGCTTGAGTAGATTGAGTACAGTAAAAATATCATTTGACATGTTGCCTGATCTCAGATCGTTTTGTGCGGACATTCTCATTAGTAAGAAGTTCAATCGACGTATCGAGGGGGCTCCTTTAAAGTGTCTCGAAAGCTTCTGGAGGGACTCATTTCAATTGGCTCATTAGTGCTTTCATCTTTTTTCTTTTCCCAACACTTTCCAACCCAGAAAAATAAAGCTAAGTTTATTATCATCAGGAAAGCACATACATGCATTACAGTTGAGCGATTGAGCTGCTTGAAGACACTGGAGTATAGAATGCCTCCAAAGAAATTTCCGATCGCTGTCATTACTAGGTAAATTGCCATAATAAAGGCTTTAAGCCTTTCAGGAGACATGGAGTAGGCAAATTCTAGGCCTGTGATGGAGACCAAGATTTCTGCAATCGTCAATATCGTGATCTGCGGAAGTTGCCAGAACACACTAATGCTGTTGGGGTCACTAGATTCTATCCAAGACTCCAAAAGCCCACTTATTGAGAAAGAGATTGCAGTCATCAACATCCCAAATCTCATTCGACCTATGTGCGTAACCTTCCAACCACAGCCTTCAAGGCAGGGGTAAACAATTCGGTCGAACAAAGGGATAAGTATCATTATCTCAATTGGATTCACAACCACAAGTTGCTCTGGTTGAAGTCCATGAAGCTGCATTCGAGCTGCCTGTAATGTCCAAACTGAGCTATGCTGATCGTAGAGCATCCAGAAAACTGGAAACATAAGCAATATAGGAAGAACCCTCAATGCCTGCCTGGCATCCATGACGTTCTGATTGGTAGTTATTGCCTCCTCTTGATTCTCGATGGATCCGATTGGAAACCTTTTGGGAATAATACATGGGAAATTCTTATTTATCCATCGATTCCTACTAAGCTCTTGTCGACCTATCCAGAATGAAATCGCAAATGTTGTCCCTATCGAAGAACCATCTTGACTTTGATTATTGTGGACATACTCTTTGCTTTTCGAAGCAAAGGTAAGCATTGCTATTGCCACAAAAATCGCTGGTATTAAGAAAGCTGCGCCAAAACCAAAGTTATGCTTTACTATTGGCAAGATACATATGGAAGAAACGGCTCCTAGGTTGATACAAAAATAAAACGAAGCGAAGAACGCTCTGACACGATCGGCTGGAGCAGATCTGGGGCTTCCTGAGGAATCTATATCAAGATATCTTTCATCTATTGCTGCAACTTGGTCAGCTCCAAAAGCAGATACACAGGGCTTTATCCCACCGGTTCCGGTACAAAATAAAAAGAGTCCGATAAATGACAACGTCTTACGAAAGTCAAGGTTGTCCTCGTCGATAAAGGCAGCACACGTCAGTATTGCAAGTCCTAATGCATAGATCCAGCCGAAACAAAGTATTGTCATGTACCGTCCAAGGTAACCGTCAGCAAGGAATGCTCCCAGCAGTGGCGAAGTGTAGGAGAGGCACAAAACATAGGCATAAAGTGCGATTGAGGTTTGTTCACTGAACTTAAGTGAGTTGATGAAATACAATACAAGAACTGCCCTAAAACCGTAGTAAGCAAAGCGCTCCACAGTTTCAGTTATCAAAATGCATAATACGACGGGAGTGAGGAAAGAAAAGTCCATAGCATTCTTGACTCGCGTTTGGGAATTTACCAACAAATGCCGAGAGCGAAAAGACGAGTGGTCGGTAGATACTGGTACAGTCAAAGTCGAGAGAAAAATAAATTCACTAGGCTTGGGCATGACTAACAACAGTATTTGCTTGAAAAGAATTGGAAATAAAATACAAATCCAAAGGTTTGGAGACCAAATGTTATTAGAAATACCCTGGACTCTCTGGAAGCAAACAACAGCTTGTCATATTCAAATCCACTATGGAATTGTGTCCGAAGTTATGAAAATCCTTTGGATCCATCCATTCAGGGCTTATCCAACTTTACCCTAACAAATGAAAAAAGCTTCCACCTTATATAGATATTGTTATAAGATTATTGGAAATAACCAGTCTAGGAGAATGAGGAAATATCAATGAATTCACACATCTCTTCTTGGAAAGTAAAGTTTTATGTGTAACTGTCAATTTTTAGTCCCCTTGTAAATATGGATGATGATGTATATAAATACACTCTAAGAATAGAGCATCCTTATCCTTTGTTATTTTGGCATTTTTTGCGCTTAAAAAAATATAAGCTCATAGGTAAAGCATAGTTATATGCATTATTGGAGGCATTATTTAGATTTTTTATACTTTGATTGATTTCTTGCTTAACGAAAGTTCTAGTATGGTATATAGCTTGCATTAGTCATATCAGTATTTTTTCATATCAGAAAAATAGCACTAGACTTAGGAAATGAAATTTTAATAGCCTTTTTTGTAGGCAACTAGTAGTAGATCACTTCCTGATTCAAATGGTTTCCATGCACCAGCTTCATCTTTCTAGAAGTTTTTGAATAAACCCTGATAATTTATAGTACATTCGAAATTTGAGAAAGTGATTGAACTAGATTCCTGAATCTGATTATTCAAGATATAGCTCCAATGGATCAACCAGGTGAATTGCTTGTATCACGGTAGTCTGAATGGACTTTCTAAGCATGATAGAAATATCCCTCAGGGGGGTGTCTTCGTTTTTTGAATAGTCTAAAAGGTGAAGCAGAAAAGACAGGTAATTACTTTGCTGATACTGGAGAGGTAAGTACACTAGGATTACTTTCTTTTTCATTAGAGATAAAGTCTCAAGACCAAAGGAGGTCTCGACGTTTCATCACCAAGCATCTAAAAGCATTACTTCGAAAATATGGCTCGCGGAAAGTTCAATAAGCGTGGAGGTGGTCCCAGAATGAATGCTGAATCAGCCGAAGAGATTGAACTGCGCAATAATCGGTTAGCGGAATTTGATGAAATCCGCGCAGAACGTCGTGGTATCGATTCGGACGAAGAAGAACTCCAAGAAACGGGAGAAGATGTCGAAAATAAGGAAGCTAATGGAGAAGTAAAGATTGAGGGAAGCGATAAATCTCCTGCCGAAATTGTAGAATCCCGAAAGGAACGCGAAGCACGAGAGAAGGCAGAGCAGTATCGAAAGCGTCACGAAGCGGGTTTAACGGAGGAATATAGGAAAGACATGGAAAAATTGGCTGAAGTTCGTCGTCGTCGTGAAGAGGCTGCTGCTCGGAAGGCACTGGATCTTGAGGCAGAAGCTCTAGCTGAGGAAAATCGTGCGGCAAAGGCAGCTCAATTTGTTGCAGATACTCAACATGTCGAGGAGAAGAAAACAAGTAAGAATGTCAAGGTCCCAAAGATTTCAAAGCTGGACAGTATTACAATTAAAAAATTGAAGCCCAACGAAGTCAAGGATGCCTTAAAAGAAAGAGGACTTCCCACAGTCGGGAATAAAAAGGATATTACTGCTAGGCTTTTAAAATACGAATCGGAGAGAACTGATTAAATGAATAAAACAAATAATTTATCGTGAAAGGAATAGGAATTGCCTCTCTATGGATGTTTCATTTGCAACGAATGCATATCAAATATGAATGCAAGTCAACTTTTGAATTGTGTTCGAAGCCTTGCATATATGACTTTTCCAAATCGTAGGCGGTACCATGAGTATCTGCATTACCATGGACCTCTGTTGTTGGCTACTGTCATCTCCAAGCTGAATTATAATTCAAAAATAATTTCACTTTCCTAATGTCAATGGCAGTTTTAGTCGAATTGTGAAAAAAGAATCAGGACGCCATAGAATAGTTCACATGTATATAACTTTATGTTGCCAAACTAGTTTTACTTTCTTCTCAAGTTTACTTTCACATGCTTCCTGTATCTCTTTTGTAGTATATTTCACATATTTACATTCACCTACACCCCTCGTTTTGCTTTTTTATAGTTTGATCTGTATTAAAATCCCTTACCAAGGAAATGAGGAACCCTTGCAATCTACATTTCCCCCTTCAAATTCAACTGCGGCATTACTCGGGGTGTAATTCAGAAGTTACGTCTACAGTCCACACTAGCATGCTGAAACGCAAGAATCTGTTTCCCTTTGAGTCGCATTACGTTAAACTACGTAGGGGACTTATCTAGCTATGCTATGAAGTTATCCTTGAAAAATAAAGATTTAAATTATTGTCATCATTTATATTCATACAGTAAATAATCTAACTAGTCAAAGAAAAATGTTCATTTAACATATTCATTTAAATGTATTGCCATCTAGTCGCTTCCTCTATTGAGAGTATGTTCATTCAGTAGCCCATTAGTTTTGAACTGTTTGCTATCATTACACTTTCTGTGTGTTGTCCATTCAGGCTTACTTTTCAGCGCGGAGTGTCAAACTTTTGTCAATGTTAATATTTCTTTATTTCGTCCTCCAGAGCACGAATAATGTTCCGAGTATTTGAATTCCTATGTAAGTATGTATGTGATATGTGTGCCGCCTCGCTTAATCTGTGAAGACGATTGTACGTTCAACGGAAATCGAGGAACACTCTCCCATAATGTTAAATTCTCAAATTCTTAATTTTTGTTCATTTGACATTAAGTGTCATTTACAGGCAAACGCTGTAAGACGCTGCTTGTTGGAAAAGGCTTGAGATCTACATCCCAATCAGGACCATGGCAACCCTACACACTATCATAGAAATAGTGGGATCTGTTCTTTTATTTTTCCTCGTTCTGGGTATGTCAGCAACTGTGGATATCGGATGTCTATCGGCACAGATTAAGAATCGGAAAGCGATTGTATCGGCAATGTTTTTGCAATTTGTGGTATTACCATTTTTGGGATTCGTCTCTGTGAAGGCATTAAATATGAATCCTGCCATGGGTATTACGTTACTTGTGGTGACATCATCTCCCGGTGGATCCTACTCGAATTGGTGGTGTAGTATGTTTAATGCAGATTTGGCGTTGTCAGTGACACTAACCGGAATATCGACTCTTATTAGTATAATTATGCTACCTGCTAATTTGCTACTCTACGTCAAAATGACTTATAACGCTGATGTCGTAAAAGAGCTGGATTGGTTAGCTATTTTAAAGTCGCTTGTAATTGTCTTGAGTGCGATTGGGCTGGGATTGTTGGCGTCTGCTAAATATCATTCTCATAGTTTTAACTTGAATGCAAATAGAGTAAGTCGTGAAATTAAGTGATTTGAGATGACTGGATACAATGAGAATTCTCACTCTGCTATGCACATAATCGGAAAGCTTGGTAACTTGGCAGGGATTTCTTTGGTTATTTTTTCTGGAATATTATCAAATTCTGATTCGGACTCGCAAATATGGGAACGCCATTGGAAATTTTATGTTGGTATTGCAGCACCTTGTTTCATGGCCTTGATCGCTTCCTCGATCTTGACTTCCATCGTGGGTCTCTTGCGGCCTGAACGAATCACCGTATCAATTGAGAGTGCCTACCAAAACGTGGGCATTGCAACCTCTGTCGCACTTTCCATGTTTCAAGGGGATGAGTTGGCGGAAGCCATGGGAGTTCCATTTTTCTACGGCATCGCCTCGGCCGTTATTCTCTTTTTCTATTGTCTAGTGGCATGGAAAGCAGGATGGACAAAAGCACCCAGACATGTGTCACTTTGGAAAGCCATTACTACATCCTATGAAATTAAGATTGTTGAGAAACTTGAAAACCTTGAGACAATTCGGAAAGATCCAGATGTTGAGGATTTCTACTATGTTCAATACGCCGATACCATGCCTGACGACGCCATTCCTGAGAACAACGATGGTTTTGAAATTGCAGTTCGTCGAGATCATTGTGCAACAAAAAAGGAGCCGAGTGAAATGGAAAATAACTATTTTGGATGCGCCTGATCTTCATATGTACTGCTTGCTTCGATTTACGTGTCCCTTGTAGCTGAATAATTTTCAAGTTGTAGTTAATTTCATAAGTTAGAGCTATACAATCTTTATATAATCACACCTCCATAGATACCATATTTTGTTTCCACACTTGTACTTGGAAGATCGTGCATTTGCTTCTGCATCTCATCCATGAGGTCCAGTCTCCGCAACGTTTCCATCTGTGCTTTGGAGAAATCAACTCGAGAAAAGTATGGCATCCGTTGTTGCATGCGTTGCACAATTCGACCAACGACCAATTTCTTCTCTTCAAAATCTTCATAAAAAAGATCGGATTGAGGAATACATATCATGATAAACTCTTGTGGCGATAGACACTCCGCCTGACCTCGGTCAACCACAAAAAAGAAAAGGTTTCGATAACTTAATCGAAATTCTCGTTGCAGCGGAATTGTGGCTGTTTCATGTGTAGCACTCACGATTGTAACATTATTATCAGCCCAATTATTCTTATAGCGTGTCATGTATTGATTACCAACTTTACTCCATTTCAAAAGGCTCAAAAGTTCATCTGGTTTGTCGAAAATTCCAATTAGAACATTGGACAGTACAGTGAAAGCCAAGTCCATCTCCGAAGATACAGCAAAGACGTGATATTCTGATGTAGGTGGTTCAATCAATTCGACAAGAGGTATGATGTTATTTTTTCGAATCGGTGCATATTCTCCAGGCTTGGGAAGCATAGGCAGTGGAGTTTTCCGAAGGCGCTTGCCAGGTAACTTGAGGATTGAAGATTGACTTGACGGGAATGACGAGAAGGCGAAGATGATTTTTTGAAAGACGAAAAGAGTCAGAAGGAAAGCATTCATCCAAATAAACGCGGACCGAAAACCATTCCTTTTCTTCTCTGGTGGCTTCTTTTCTATGGAAAGGCTCTCTAACGAAAAATTATGCGTTCCTGTGTTTTCTGCAATGCAATTTTTCAATACAGCAGGATTTTTCTGAATTCTTTTCATGGGCTTTTGACATCTTTCTCGCTTTAAACTTAATTTGGATGTGTTATAATTCGACGTCGTTCCTTTCATTGTGCCAAAACGATTTGATGCATGGAATGCCAACAGAAGAATCCTGGTTTTTTACGATTTGGAAATAGACATTCCTGCGTTCGAAATGTCCGGTGGAAACGTAGACCGCAAACTGGTAAAATGGAACGCTCATGATTTTCTTCATCGCATTACTTCTACCAGTTTGATTCACTTTCCCAAAATTAGTAGTTCATCTAGCACTCAACTTGTCAGCATTTACATCCATTACCACCAGGTGCCACATTTTTCCCTAGTAAGGTCTTCCAAAGGTTCAATACTACCCTACCCTAATCCTTCTGTGCATATTCTGGTCTTTGATCCGGATTTTCTGCTCCAGCTTGATTAACTGGACTTGCCATTTTTCTAACAAGTTCTCTGTAGGTATGGCCATTTTTCCATCATATCTCAAAATCAGAGGGACAATCTAGATAACGTAGAAAAACTGGTAATTTGCTACATTCAAGGCACACTACCACATTAGTATCATATCTAATCGGTTAGTACGTTACACTGAAAATCATTTCCATTAGAATACTCATGTGTATGCATAACAATGAATAATTAAATCACATCCATTTAGGCTTGCAGAAAACTCTGAATCGTTTTCAATATCTTGATTGCCGCCTCTTATCATAATCCCTAACTTTGACTTAATTAATTACACAATCTTTGAAGCGCTCTAAGAATCGTTAGTCTAAAGTTGAGAATGCCACGAAAATTTTCGGGAATTTGGTAGATTTAGCAAAGCAAGTTTAGATTGAGAAAGTATTCCATACAAGTATCTGTATATTTGCGAGGTAGCTATAGCATTAAATTATTGAAAAAGCTGCATACCGCTCATAGTTAAAGAGTATGAAGTCATCAGCAAAGAGCACGGAAAAGTATATCTTTGGTTAAAAATCAAAAACTTCCAAATTGTAACAACAAATTACAAGCTTCTCTGCGGATCTCGTAATTAATAAGATGTTATTTGATTCAATAAATTATATTGGTTACCTCATCATGTGATAAAACACAATTGTGCACGTGCAAGTCCTTTTTGCCTATTTCTCTTCTCCATTCACATTTTAGATTTATCAACCAAGCCATTTATGTACTTTCAATAGTATTCTTACTTTGATGAAGTAATTTACCATAAACGAATTAGTTTTCTACCATGGGTTGCGTTTCACTAGATTTTGATGTTTTTTTTCGTAGAAGTTTTTTCCAGTTGACAGGATTGTCAATGCAATAGATAATTGCATGATTGTTGCGTTGATGTTGTTGCGTCAGATATAGGACAGTCAAGCACCTCATCTACTGGCAATGTCCTACTAGTTTACGTTTATGTTTTAGCGAATAATAAAAGTTGCTACCGACAGCATCAATCCAATCCAGTAAACATCGTCGATTATCATAAACGTCAAGAGACAAATCAGAAGCAGTGAACAATATCAAATGGTCTTAGAGCATCAGAGGATTGAAATCTAGAATATTCAAAACTAAGAAAAATGCCCGAAATAATTGGAACAGAGAAGCGAAAGGGCATTGCTTGGAGAAAGACAAGTAACTTCGATTTCAATCATCAAGAGGAAGGATGGGATAGCTTTCTCACTTCTCCTCCTACTGCTCTTGATCGTGAAAAGCCCTCATTATCTGACACCATGATATACAACTGCGACCAAGGACCTACGTACTCATCTTCTGTAGATCGTATTGTGATGTTATCTCAGCCTAAGGACTTACCTTACACCTCTCGACGGCGACGTTCGGATAAGACTGCGGTATCGTCAGTGCTGGAAACGCCATCGCCTGGCAAAAGTATCATCTCTTTACCGGAAGAAACGTTGAAGATGAATAAAGCATGGAAACGTGCATCAACCGATAATCTACAGATACAAATTCCGTCCGGAATATCTAAATCTCTTGTCCTGGATGTTAACGTGTTGAAGCCTTCACAATACTTTCCACTCAAATTGTATGATCAAGACCCTGTCACACCTGATCCTGATATAATCATGGAATTTAGTGACACTCATTCTAGATCTGAAAAGAAAATGCAGACAATTCCTTCATCACTTTCCAAGGAAGGAGACCAAATATGCCTAAACAGTACAGAGGAATGCGTTAAAATTTCGTCCAACCTAGGACCAATTCCTTTATCACTCTCCAAGGAAGGAGACCAAATTTTCCTAAACAGTACCGAAGAATGCGCTGAAAATTCGTCAGGACGAGCTTACAACTCTTCTGAACATAACAGAAAAAATTTCGACAAAGTGGATGCAATCGACAAAACTCCTGATGTAGAGACTTTACACAAGGATAAAGTTCTTCAACACATAAGTGACGAGACTTCTCTGGCGTCGAAACAATGTTTGATCAAAGAAGGTTCTTCCTATGATAGAACAGTAATGGCCTGTGACGTAGACTCGTTACCTTCGGCATTGCAATCAAAAGCCAGTC
>CAAAJI010000046.1:90108-103708 GCA_900642245.1 Fragilaria radians
CTGCTTGTTCCTAGTGTAGTCTCTAAGAACTCGAATGTCGATACTGGGTCGCATTGCTGTCAAAGACAATGAAACGCAGTATATGTGGCGCTAACCGTGTCTACAGGCATTTGACGACGATACAACTTGCATCGTCTACCTTCCCTCCACGACCACTACTGTAATCTGGATCACCGTTCCGTTTGGCTAATTTAGCATAAGGTGTGACAGCGGACGAGTCGAGAGAGACCCGTCGTGATTGTTCCACAATCTTTCGCGTGAGAGCTGCAGCTCGTAGCTTACGATTAGCCTGGACGAGCTCAGCAACGGTCTGCTCGGGAAGGTTGTCAAAGATACCGTCAGACCCCATGACGACAAAATCACCTTTTTGCACTTGCGCGACCAATTTCGTCCCATCCTTTGGTCTATCTGGTGAATCCTCAGACAGCTGGTATGGACAATCAAAGTAATGGATCAAATCCTTCGTTTTGGCGACTACCTTGCCGTCACGGATTACGATACATACAGAGTCTCCGACATTAAGGGCGTATAACGTACCCGACTCGCTAAGGGATGCCACCACTGCAGTACTTGCTCCAGTCGCTGATTGGTCAGCGAATTCGGCTGCTTTGGTTAATGCTCGAGTCAGTTCGGGAACTGAAAGTGCCTCGCGAGATGGAATGGAGGCCTTCAATTCTTTCGCCAACGTTAGCGAATAAAGAGGTACACCATCCAACTTGTCGGCTCCGGACACTCCATCCAGTACTCCAAATGTGCGACCCTTCACAAAGACAGCATCTTCCCCACCCCACCGAACCTTCGCTGGATGGGGCAATACGTAAGCGGCAACATCCAATTCCAATGTAGCGGGAAGAGATGGTGAAGATGTCGTTGGTGCGGTTGAGGAGGATGCCGATGAGGAAATATCATTGTCTTTCGCTGTCTCCACAGTTTGAATATTCCTTTCTCGAAATTTGGTAGATGAGGCAGATGAGGCACTTTCTGTGTTCACCGATGCACTCGTACGAGATTTGGGTGTCTCTGTGTTTGTAAAGGGAAGTTCCCAAAACTTGTTAGTTGGTGTTGACGATGAGGTATTATCATTCGTAGTTAATGAATTTGTTGGGACTTTGGATGCTTCCGTCGAGGCGTTACTAGATTTTCGAGTATCCGTGGACGAAGGAGGCACTTTATCGGAAGCAGAAACTACGCTAGGATCGTCGCCTTGAGAATTTGATCGACCTAGGAGTGTTTTCAACAATCCTGCACCCAAGCGACGTGTATTTTTATTTGTTTGAATGTCATCGTTAGACCTTTCGTCAGATTTCTTTCCGGAACCGAAGAAAGGAAATTCTCCACCAATATTAACACTCTTGTCAAATTCTTTTGCATCCTTACTTTCTTTTGATTTCGTAGCTTCTGTAGATGAAGTGGGTTTGGTCGTAGTTACGCTGTTGTTACTGCTCTCTGACACTGTAGAAGCAGAAACCTTTCGGGATCCAAAGAAAGGAAACCCACCACCTGTCTCCGTACTCTTTTGGGTACTGCTCTCTGATGACGAAGATGAAGTAGAAAGAATGGTTCTATACTCCTGTTGCTTCGCTTGTGCTGCATCTCGTTGGTTAGCATCCAACATGATGGCAGGGAACGTCGCACTTGGAGGTTCCCATAGCGATTCTCCTGTTTCGGCATTGAAATAGTACACTAGACCAGTTGTTTGATCATCCAAGTATGCAGCCCAGGAACCTTCTTGCGCTAATGGCTCCATTAGCAAACAATGGTTCCTTTGTCTCATCTGAATTTTTCGTTTTTGTTGAGTTGGATTGCAAAAAGCATTTGTCATTCCCAAATTAGTATGATTTGAAAATAACTGATATCCCTGTAATAACACCGATAGAAGTACAATAGTCAAACATCGGATCATCTCAATAATATGAAGTGCCTTGAAACGTTAATAAAATAACACCTAGTCCGCTGATCCAATTTTCCAAACCTAGTCCTATGATTGGTTCATCCTTATTATGACGTACTACTTTCGTAACAAAGCAACAACTTGTCCCAAAATTGTTGTTTCATTTTAGTATTTGAAAAGCCTTTTGCAACAGATTTTTTAATTTTTAGTGACCTTACGTACCAACAAAATTTGTTTGGCATCAATGTCAGAGACTACTTTAAAATGAGCATTACCTCAATAATGCAAAGAGTAATCGCTAAAGAAATTGGCAGATGTTTACAGCACAAACAACACCAGTTAATAGAAACGTATGAAAAAAAGGTCTTAAATGTGTAGATATTCAACAGTCAAGGTAAACATATGGGAAATGGAGGAGCTTAAAGTTTCAAAGCATTAGCGAATATATATAGATCATTATTGCAGAAACTCTTGCATCATCATCCGTTAAGCTAGGACAAAAGAATAATGTTGGCAAAGTAAACAAGGAAGATGTGGTATTTTACCTGCTAAAGCATAGCGTGAAGGCATGACATGAGAATGGGAAACATTGAAAAATTAGTAAGAGAAGTGAGATATCTTCCTTAATTTAAATTGGAAGCCAACAATTACAGCAACAATTTTATTTTTGGATGCAGCATTTGGAGACCATGATGATTTAAAGAGCCAACATAGACCAATGATGGAAATGGATAGACTCTATCTATTTATTCAAAAGAAAAGGTACACGCAAGAAGTTCATCAGAAGTAGAATTAGTATCTATGGATGATTTCCCCTTCAAAGAGTTATGAAAAAATGATGCAATAACATGAACACAACAGCAATCGGTGTATGTTTTGTAGAGACAATACGAGCACAAAGAAAGGAGAAATTGATGAAAATCCAAGTTTAGCAAAAAGAGAAAGACATTTGGAGATAGCATAATTTATTTTTCTGGCCTAATCAAATCGGGAGAGGCAACAGTTGTTTTACAACTTCAGGATAGTTATCATGAATATGGAAGGAGTACGTTGATTGACCAGCAGAAGCATGTTGAAATTATGCGCAGAATTCGTGAGAAGCACAATAGAAAGAAATACTCTCAACGACAGAAAAAAAATTCAGAATGGTGAAATTCCCATCAAATGCTCATCCAAAAGGGGATTAGGTTATCAGTAGGAATCCGAGAAATACCATCACCGTTGCAATTATTTATCCTGTGCTGCCAAAGGGTATCAATTATAAATATGAAGAGTGAATCAGATCACACGATATCTTTATCTTCTAAACATTCCTTCCTCAAGGAAAAAATAGACGTTGCAATATCAACAAGATGACATTGGAATTAATAAACTCGAATGCCAGACTAAAAATCCCGTTCCACTCCGTTGATTGGTTTTCCACTAATTCCAGGTTTAAAACAGTATGTGTTCTACGTGAGATAGAAAAATTATGTCCTATTTTAAGGAAATTATGAAAAACTACTCTTGTTTTCAAATCGTGAAAGATTGAAGTCTTGACTGACTAATTTTTCATTACAATAATATTTCTTTAGATCAATCTTTTATTTATTGTCCTTTGGCTATGCCAGCTTGTCAAGTATCTTTGACTGCTCTTTATTTTTAGAAATAAACATATTAATTATAAAAAGGTTCGTGAAACACATGCGATTTATTATCACCTAAATTTTAGAGACCTTTGATTAGTATCATCTAAAATTTGCGAACGGAAAAAACAACAAATATTATTATTGCCATTTGTTGATTTTAGATGTGCTAATATATCTGATGTCTTTATCATCTAGATTAGCATGTACTAGCAACACTGGACGTCTCCAACTGTTGGTACCAAATAGCATCTCTTGAATTAATCTCTTTTATAGATTAATTCGGTGCGTTTAACTTAAGTCATAAAGTATTATCTTCTAGGATTGTAGAATATAGGATAATATCCATATTGAAGAGAATAAACCTGATTGTGAGATGAGAGTGACAGCAGACGGATCGTAATTACACGCTAAGAGGTCAAAATTCACTCTCTTAAACCTTTCTGGAAGAAGGTAACCAATATCTAGTAAGCAAATATGAACATAAAATCCTCTTTGATTCAAATTGTGACTAAAAATAAGAGCCCATTGACAACCAAGAGTACGTTTTTGAGGTAAATTGGAAATATTAAAACACCAAAAGTTCCACAATAAGCATGATCTAAAGAAAAGGATATCTGCTTGGATCACAAAATCACATAATTAGCGATAGGGATAACTCGAAGTGTCACGTTACAATTTAGGAATCATGATTTGCCTTATTGCCGCTGCCCTACTTACTTTGTCCTTGGGTTCTGTCCGTGGTAATCTTTCTAACATGCGAAGCACCACTCAAATGAACATTCGCGCGCAGCCTCACCATGAATTTGGCTTATACATCCTTTCGTACAATGTTAAATAAGAAATTGCAGGTGTGTAAGTGGAATGTGGAAAATTATCTAATATTTTCCCATCTGAATATCCACTTTGTCTTGTATCATAATCATGCAATGCTATTGACTTTCTGTCTGTCTATGGAGTAAGGAAGGAAACGAAAGGAATTCTTGATTTAACGTCTCATGTGTGGCAGTAATGTGGTGTTTATATTGATGTGGTCTAGACTTTACCCAAAATGTTATAGCTTGTCTAAGTGTACTAGCCAAATTCTTAAGGATGATCATTCTTGCATTCATCATCTAACTGATGTAAGGACTCCTGTAATTTGCAAGCCGACTTTTCATAGAACAATCTAGCAGCACATATGGTTCCATATAAAGCCAATAATAAGTGTAAATTTAACACGTTGCATGTTGAGCCATCATCACCTTTCTCTCATGCATTTTTTTCGCTTGTACCCCAACTTCGCCAAACTTGTTAATTCCTTGTTTCATGTTCATCTGGGGTGTTGTGAGTGAGTGGCATTGCATTAATGTCAAACAGATGATCATAATTTCTTTCAGGTCTTGACCTTTGATTATAATTATTGGCATATCTTGTATTCAAAGCATCAGAAACTTCACCCAGTTCTACCTCTCTTTTTTTCTGGATCGTTATTTCTCCCAGCCTACACTTCAATGGCATCCACACCCAGTACATTGTCTTCGTTATGTTGAGCATTTTCATCCTCATCATTCTGATCACCTAATATGTCCTACCCTTTGCCTCAGTGTGCAATTACAACCGGTACCACATCAGTTTGACAATCTCTGTCAGATAAATAATCATTTTTATCATAATTATCTTCCATATCCACATTATATTCAATGTACCATTCATCATCTGGATATCTGCTGTTGACTAGTGATCCAGAGGGATCAATGTCTGAGGTATATGGGGACCATGCATTTGATTAAAGGTGAAACCTTCAGTGTCCTACTCATTTCGTCCAAACCTTTCAGACCCTATACTTTAACTTAGAGGATGCTGCAAGAAAGACTGTTCACGACTAAGAGAAAGTAGGTCAGTTATCTCCTTCCGTTATTGGTCGTTCTATCTTATCAAATGTAATGTCAAATCATGCCTTTATTGCAAAAGTAAACACCTATACTGTCAAATATTATGATGCAACTGATGAATTCATTCAAAAATCTAATTGAAAGAGGGCAAAGAAATGGAAGTTGCCGTGCTTCTGGCTGTCCCTGTGATAGTGTCTGTTTCCTCTCTCCCAAGTGTGCACAAATTGCATTCCTATGTATGACGTTAGATGATTTAATCTCTCAGTTTGACTTGGACATCTGTTGGTACAATGCCTTGTTTTCAACACATGTAACGTGACTCCTATCCTTACCTTCACCCTTGCTAGAGTTAGTAGGACTGGTTGCAAAAGCAATGCCATACAATTGATGGGAATGGTAAGGATGTCCCATTTCACATTGTTGGATTGTTATATGATAGATACAACATCGATGGATAACTGTTCAAGGAAACTGTTCCTCAAGTGTTTCACGTATCCTTTGCATTTGTAGTTCGTTCCTCTGATAATTTCCCAAGACCTGTTCTCTTGATGCTGCACATCCATCTCATTTAGTATTTCTCTTACATTGCTGGCAGCAATTGCCTTTATAAGTTTTTCATCTTTTCCAACCACAAGCTAGGCCATAAATACCTCATGATATTGTTGTAGTGGCATGTGTTTTCCTTGTTTAAAACTATAAAAACGCTCCCATTAATTTCACACAATGCATCCAATGACTTTTGATGCTACTCAAAAGTGTAGATCAATTCCTTGATGAGTATCAGCAATTCAATACCATCCTAGTAAGAAGCAGGAACATCTTGATGAGACTTCAATTGTCTGGTAGAGATTATGAGCATTGACCAAAGTCCATGCTGTAAAGCCCTGCCCATTATTCTTGTATCTTTGTGCAGAGTTCCTTAAATTTCAGTTTTCATATCTCAAACTGTAGTTGATTTGTTGGGTCAGGATCAAGTGGTTCCTCAGGGTTGCCATAGTCCAACTACATCAAGACATTGGTAAAACTCATTTGTACGCTTGGTGTATGTTTGTCCCACATAATTCACTATTTCTTTTGCTGTTCTGATGTATTTGTCTGGATTTCATTCTCCTGTGGAATTGTGGGAATACATGAATTTTGTGAAACCTCGGATACAACCCATAGCCTTTGGTACACTTTTCTCGTATGTGAGGTCTACATGGAAAAAATCGTATTAAAAAATTTTCTAGTTTCGTTTAGGCACTAGATAACTACAGTAACAAAATTGTGATGAAAAATTTGAAGTCAAAATTTTCAATTTCATTAATTCACATATTAATCATTCTAGCATTAATCGTCAACACATTCTCCGCAGAATTCGAGCAGGAAAAAACCAAACCTGTTGAGAGTAGGCTCGGTGAAAAAAACCTGCCCTTTAATCCCAGCTCAGATAAGATTTTAAACTTGTAAATTAGGATTCAAAGTTCCATGTTTTTTATCTCACTTCACTCCATTAATGATATTTGTAACACTTGTTTGCTGACCATAGATATTGTAGATTGCATCAATTGCAGAATCGGCTGTAAAACCTTGTCTTGTGAGGCCAGAAATCATGTCCCACAAAATCTTGCGGCAGTGAAATTTGTGCTTCACACAACCCCGCTCAGAAAAAGAGAAAAACCTTGCAGGTTTTCTCCCTTCGATTCCCTCAATGTACTCCTGCCACAAATCAAAAAGATTTTGTGGCAAAGGAGACAGGGTTGCACCTGCAGAGATGGAGTTCATCACTGCAGGGTCGTGTAAAGCACCTCCACCCTCCCCATAATTTGGACTGTCCCCAACAAGCCTTGCTTGCATCTGCACTGCCACTCCCCTTTGTGTTGCTTGCAAAGCTACCCGTCTAATATTCCAATTCAAAATCCCAAACTGTCGCGTCATTATCAAATTTGTCTCCCGCATCTCACTCCTAATATCTATTGTCTCCCTTCTAACAGAGTTCACTGCTGGCTGAATTGCTAACATCTGATTTTGAATCCCATGGTTACCCGACCCAAATCCTCCCATTAGAAGCCTCTGCTCTTCTCCCTCCACTTCTTGCGGTAAAACATCAATATAAACGGTCCCATCATCCCCTGTAACCAGCACGGGAACCTGCAAAATTGGATTCAAATCATCGCCCCCTTCCTCCATTTCTTGTAATCCACTTAATAAGCCTTTCGTCATTTTGATGAAGAAATGACATCAGGGAGTCAAGAATTGACTTGTAGCGATCAAGGGTTGCTTTGCTGCTCATCTTCGAAAACTGTGCAGCATCTGATAGGAATTTTTAGATGTCGTAACTTGTAGTACAAACTGTACTAGGTGTTAGTGCATGGTGTCGATGACAGTATCAGTTGTATGCGTTGTAGATTCCGTGTGGAAAATACTACAGAAACTACAACGGATTTGCATTTTCGAAAAAATCTCGTACTATTCCAAATCCTCGTTAAATCTACAGGACAATACTGAGCCGTACTATACTTTTAGGAATAGTACGAGTAGTACAAAAATTGAGTCGTTTAGAAATGTACAGAAATGTACAACAATGGTTGTATAACCCAGGTACTGTGGAGGTACCCTTTTAGCAATGGCTCCCTGCCTTTGAACTTCATGGGACTCCCCAAGCTAATCATGTTATTCTATCGAAACCTCTACTTGATTCCTTATAAAAGTAGTATCTCAAATAATTCATAATCCGTTGTTCATTGAGGTCAGGGTCCAATTATTATGCATTACTTGTTTCATTTCAGGCTTGCATATTACTATTAAGACTCAATTCTTGTATCTAAAGTTTTTATACTAGAGGTACAGGAAGTGTGTTGTTTAGTTGATATGTATTGATACGGATAAATGCAATTTCTAAGCATACATTTAAGGACATAATTCGACAATAAGTGATTGTCTGCTATATTTAACATATTTAGAAGCATTCCTAGGTTATTTATCTCACAATGTTTTGTCCGTTAAGATTTTAGTGCAAGGATCACGATTTATAAATAAAGGATTTCATGACTACGCCATTCTCGTTTTATTTATCCATTCACGATCGCGACTTGAATGTTTTCAACCTCCGATACATTTGAAATGAAATTGAAATGAAATGAACGGAATATCGAAATACACGACCTTGTACCTTTTTCTAATTGCCAAGCAAGTAGATGGTGGCAACGCGATAACTTCAAATTCCACTATCGGTTTTCCTAACACTTCCTTCACTAACGGGCCGACTTTTCGCCCTCCAACGAAGCGACCAACACCACCTCCATTTGGTAACCACCCTACTCGCTTACCAACTTCTCGCACTCCAATCACAGTGGCTCCAACCTTATCTCCTATTATAACATCCCCACCGGTCGCAGAATCAGACACAGAAACTCCTTCCGTGGGTGTCACTACAGGACTGCCTACGAACAACCAAACGTCCCTTCCCTCCAATGTCATGTCGGCGCCGCCAAAACCGTTAATCACCAACTTCCCTTCCGACGTCCCTAGCATGACACCAAGCTCTATCCCATTTTCTCCGAATCCTTCGAACTTCCCACCGACATATGCGCCAACTAAACGACCAAATCTCAAACCAACCAAACCTCCAACTCAAAGGCCTCTTAGTTATCGATCTCGATTTCATATCATAAGACCAACTTATCATCCATCAGGTCGCCCAACACATCGTACATTAGGTTATTAAACAAGCAGTACCAAAGCAATAACAAACGCAACTCAGCCAGCCATTTTCCAACCACAACCATGATAAGAATTTGCAATCACTTGCTATGACAAGAGCAAAGTGCACATCTTTTACGTCATTGTGGCCTTCCTTACCTGTCATAGTAATTTAGTACTTCCGCTAAATTAAATAGAAAGTGTGGCAAGGAATCTAATTGAGTTTAGACGCTTCAAGCCAACATCTATGTACGGTATGATATAGGATACATATAATTGTATGAAAACTCCTTTTCTTGTATTCTACAAAACTGTATTCGTGCTTCATAAATGTGCCCTTCAAATTGACTCTGTCCCTCTTTTCCTCCATTGATCATCCTCGCGACAAGAGGGCAGCGACAATAAGGCAATCATTTCCTAAATTGTAATATGACATTTCGAGTTACCTCCATCGCAAGTCATTTGATTTTGTGATCCAAGTGAACATATTTCTTTTATTTGCTTTCTGTCATGTTGATTGTGGAACCTTTGGTGTCTACATGTTGTGAATTTACCGCAATTAGGTATATTTTGTTCTGTATTGTGCCAACGGGCTTTTGGCTTTAGCACTTTGTCACCATAGGAGGTAAAGAGTATTCTATTTTCATACCTGTTTATTACATATTGTGAACGTTTTAGAAAGGTTTCAGAGAGTGAACTTTGACCTCAAAGCCTTGATAGGAAAATGATTTATGATGGGTCTGCATAACTTAATCTTTTGGATATAAATCTATATCTTTCTTTACAATAACTTACGTATGGATTGAAGATATGCAAAAAAGTATGCTTATTAGTATTATCCATCCAAGAGCATTTGAAATTCAAGTGCAATGAACGAATGAACAGAAAAAAGTCTCGCTTAAGCGTAAACATTGAAAGTCAAAGCAAGATACAACTAATACAATGAACAAAAAAAGATTCTACAATACAATGAAATTGCAGTAGTATTTACAGGTAACCTCATACACGTGATACGCGCTTCTTATAATTGTTACCTTATTCTATTCATAGGAGTACCGTATAAATTAAGGTCCTGAAAAAAAGGATGACTGCACTTGAATACTTCAAGATACCCAGAGGTATCTTGAGAAGCAGGATGTGGAGATGATTGAAAATAGACACTATTCTTAGATGTAACTGGAGCTCTGCAAATGCTTGAATCTGACATTCTGAAAGAGGGGTGAGGAGGATAAGAAAGCAATTACTTAAGATTAGTAATATTTTGGTTCGAGAAACGTACCAATTCCTTTTGCGAAGCAAGGTAAGGGCCTCCTTTGTCCATTTTTCATGTAGATTTGGTCTACGGGACCGGTTCGTGACTGAACGTTCACCTAAAAGAATTACGAACTTTGTACTAGTATTAGATCGATTTACCTAACAGGAAATTACAATTATATCTAAGGTCCTCTTCCCCGACGCGATATTTTGGGTCCTCAAAACGATACAATGATATAGGAACTCCAATCGGAATTTAAATCTCTTTCACGAGCACCTCATCCAATTAAACAATTATTACTGATGAATCATATGGACGAGCTTGATGTCTTGAGAGAGTTACATTATTGTTTTTTTTCAGTTTAAGGCTTTGCAACTATGGTACTTTATGTGGCCATGGCCTTCGCCCTCGCAATCCCCCTGATATCTTCTGAGCCTCTGTTACCTACCAACTTCAGCCTCGATAAGAAAAGGATATCTGGCATCAGGATCCCAAATATTCCAACTTTATCTGTAAATATCCAGTCTCCATCTATCAGCAATGGAACTTTTTTGGGAAACAGTAATGAAATACGTATTCTAGAGAACGACTTAGCCAAGGCATCTAATGATAGCATGTTTGAACCACTGAAGACAGAAGAGAATGATTCGAATGAATCATCACCAACATCAGGCCACATACCCTCTCCCAATCCGACTACAGCTTCGTTTATGCGTTACCCTCCAACAACGCCTCGCGCTCCAAAGAACATACCGACACAAAGACCAACTCTAATGCCGACTGATCTCCCATCGGTTTCAACTACTGAGATTCCGTCTTTGGAACTAGGCCAATCGTCCACAAAGCGTCCAACTCGTCGGCCCAGAAATCCACGAACTCCAAAACCTACTAGAAGGCCAAGAAAAATCCCAACTTTCTCTCCCACCAATGATCCAACTTCAGAACCGAGTCCTTTGCCGACGAAACATCCAACACGTGTCCCTTCTACAAAACGAACTATAACGCCTACTAGTAGACCAACTAAAATCTCAACTTCCTCGTCCACCAATTCACTCATCTCAGATCCAAGTTCTCTTCCGTCAATTGTCCCATCTCATACTCCTTCCAGAAAACCAAGCCAACGCCCATTCACCTCTCCAACTAATGTTCCTACTTCTTTATCCCCTTTAAGTGATAAATTGGAACCAAGTACGCATCCAAGCCAGGATACAACACAGAAACCGAGTCTCTCGCCAAGTAGCGCTCCATCTCACATTGTCACCACCCATCCTAGCCCAGAACCGGATTCTCTGCCATCAAATCCTCCAGTACAATTATCTTCTTCATTGTCAAAGGAGAATACGACTGATTTTCCTGTTGCTACACCAATAACACAACCTAGTCCAATGCCATCGGGTCTTCAACCTCAAATACAGCCATCAAAGATTCCTATCAAATTACCCGCTTTTGAACTAACGCAACAGCCAACTTCAGAATTAACTCAATCTCCGTCCACAAGTCCTTCGATTCGGCCCAATCGGATACCGACGTCAATACCAGTCAAAAGTCCTACGTCGGCAACTGTGAGACCTACATTTAGCGCGACTAATCTGCCGACTAGACTTCCCACAATTCCTGTATCAAACGCAACACTTTCAGATCTCATAGAGGCAGCCAAAGCGAGAATTCGCGATACGATTGTGCAAAATCGTTCCATTGCAGCCAACTACATCCGTTTAGGGTTCCATGACTGCGTTCCTAACGGCCCAGCAGGTGGATGTGATGGTTGTATTAATCTAGTGACACACAGGGAGAACGCTGGACTTCATCTGTCATTGGATGTATTAGATCCCATTGTTGCTGACCTGGAAAACACGAAACTTGGATTTTCGAGGGCAGACATATGGGCTTTGGCAACCCTGGTTGCAGCAGACCTATCTCAGAATAAGACGGTTTTTTCAGACGCATTTATTCCTGGCCGCAAAAACTGCGAGACAGTAGGTACATGTCGTCGCCAACCCTCCAATACTTGCTCTAGACAAGGTCCGGATAGGCCTTCTGATTTCCCAACCACCATTTTTACAACCCACGAACTGATTGACTTCATGTTTGAGCGTTTTGGATTTGATGTAAATGAAACTATCGCTCTCATGGGAGCTCATACCTTAGGAAGGGCGTTGCCTGAGAATAGCGGTTATGAAGGTCAGAATGGATGGGTTACAGACAGGTTTGCGCTTGGTAAGCAAATCTCCTTGTTTTGTCATTTAACTTTCTTTAACACTAATTCCTTTGCTTTAAGATAACGAATACTACAGTCTGCTAACAGGCTCGCCAGATCTTGTCACGAATGCCCCAAACTGGACGCATATTCAATTACCTAATGGATTGGTTCAGTGGGTTATGAACGAGGGGACTCCACCTAAACAATTGTTCATGCTAAATGTTGATGTGGCACTTGTACGTGACACACAAGATCTAGGGTTTTTACCTGATTGTACCTTTCATGCACCCAATCGCTGTCCTTTGGCTGACACTCTGACCAAAACTGGTGAATATCGAGAGGATAATTCAAAATGGCTGTCAGATTTCAAAAAGGTTTTGGTGCGTATGCTGGCAAAAGGTCTTAATGCGACTGCTTCTTAAGAATATCCATAATAAAATGGAATTGTCGTGGACAGCCATCTCGAATTTGCTTAATGAGGTGTTCTCCAATTCCTTATTATAGATACCATTCAACGAACTTACTTTGTATTTCGTAGTTGCGGCCAAAGCTTATGTGACTTACTTTAATTTGTATTCAGTAGTTAACGACAAAAGGATTATTTCGGTCAATTACAAGCTACTTTGGAATGATGGCAAAGTCCAAAACAGATTTCGGTAAAGCGTAAGGATAAGAGACAACACACCAAGTTAGATTTGAGCTTGATCCGTGAATTTATTCCCTGGAGAACATTCAGGGTCTATGGTCGAATTCAATCTTTTATTATTACAACAATTATCCTGCGATAAGCTTACTTTCTTTCCAACAATTCTTTTTTTCTCTAGAAAATATTGTCTTGACAATACTCCTTCATTGTGTTCATTAGCAACTTTTTCTGATTCGAAGACAGAGATAAATGTAGACTTACCTTTCGATTATATGTTCACTTTTTCTGTGGTAAAACTTCTTCAACGCAAGACGTATCTAACTCATAAAGAATATGTGAGGAAGACATCATGAACGGAAGGACAAGACAGGAATGACCCAATTACAACGAAACAGCTTGATGCTATGTATTACCTATTTCATTTACAC
>CAAAJI010000046.1:142844-160106 GCA_900642245.1 Fragilaria radians
TACAACAGAATTGGACACAGATACAGCACCCAAAGTATCTTCTTCCTGGCCATGGTCACGACTAGATGGAGTTCCTATTGATCTATCTTCTATTCTACTTCTCATTGGTATTCACATCTTTGGATCTGGAGCTGACGTTCTAAGTCGAGGATTTTCAGTTTCTCTTGAACGCGATTGGATAGTGGTAATGGCACAAGTAGCATCTCCAAATTATGGTTGTACGAACCGAAATGATATAGCTTTTCCTCCAGAAAATGCAAAATCAGAAGTACAGATGTGGTTATCAGAAACAAACGTAACTATGAAGCAGATTGATTTATCCGCTCAAATTGGATCACCAGCCATTGCGGGATTTTTCTTAACATTAATGGGTGATCATGACCCATCAACTTCTTCTTCGTTGGCACAATTATCACGACATGGAAGTGAGCTAGGAAAGGCAGCGATCCTTGTAGGAATGCTTAACGTACTCGCTTTAATTGTGGAGTATGCATGTACAGTTTATATTTACCATTTGATACCAGAGTTGGCTTACAAAGAGCATTTGGAAGCACAAACGACTGGAACATTATCACACTATAAAGTTGATGATCCTCACCCAATCCAAATCGACAGCAACTCCAATGAATTAGATATTTCGACGATGCAGTTGCCGAAGTTGTCAGACTCTGTTAGTGGCTGTATCCCGAGTGGCTTTCAAGTTTACATGCGGCAGCCAACTGCATGGATAGGAATTGGATTTGCATTGCTTTACTTGAACGTTCTATGCTTTGGAGCAATCATGACAAGTTATTTGATATGGCGAGGAATGCGTTTTTCAACAGTAGGGATTTGGAGAGGTGTGTCATCGGCGATTGGCTTGTTAGGGACTTTCGCGTATTACATATCCTCCAAGCATATTTCACTGAAAAGCACAGGCATGTGGAGCATTTGCTTTCAGTTTATTTGTTTAACAGTTGCGTATGCATCACTCTTTGTAGAGGATTATATGACATCCTTGACGATGCTTATTGCAGGTGTTTGTACAAGTCGTGTTGGACTTTGGGTATTTGACATTACCATGACACAACTTTTTCAAGAGTATGTACATCCTTCATTTCGAGGAGTTGTGGGGGGCATCCAGGAATCGTTGAATGCATTCTTTGGTCTAATTGCATTCCTATTAGGTATTTGTGTGCCTGACCCAGAAAACTTTCATGTTTACGTATCCATAGGATATGCGAGCGTTGGAATTTGCATGCTTATCTATGCTTTTTCAAGTTACATTCGACGAGATGCACAAGAAATATCTTTTACAAAAGTCATAGAACTTTTGAATGTAAAAGAAGTGTTGAACACTTTCTGTATGAAAAATTTGAAACCTTAATGAAATGTTGAAAAAACTGAATTAACCGCCCCGAGCGAATGCTAGTGTTTTTTGGGCTTTTTGAATTTAGTAACAAAATTAATCAGTCCTTAGTTAATTGCATGAAAAGAATTGGTTTATACATCATGAACCCTTCAGCCTCTACACTGTAATTGAATGTATATATCCCATCAGGGAAGACTCTGATTGGCCTAAAAAAATGAAATACCACTTTGGGGTTAATCTTATTGACTATTGAAAGGACTGGACCGAATAGGACGTATATGTCGGATAAGTAGAATTGGATGGTTGTCAGACACCGATTTTCAGGAAATAGCTCCATCAATAGCACTGCCACAATACCTCAACTGAAATGAGTTTAATGATGCCATGAATTTTTGCACTTAAGGAAATGAAGCAACAAGCTTATCAAATGAAAATGGTGACGTGATTTTGGAAGAAAACTTTGGAACAACACAAGTTGAACAACAGGATGTTGCTTCAATTACAAATCAATGTGCATACATACAAAAGCTACTTGAAGTATCCAAATTGCATGTTTTGCAGCCATTCAACATTATATCAGCTTTCAAAGACAGCAATGAGTCTGGATTGTTTCATTTGTTTATCAAAAAGAGTTTTATGGGAACAGCACTGAGATCTTGGACAAACAATCACTTGATTGCTGATGGAAAAATGAAAGTTTTAGAAAGGAAATATTTGGTGTATATTCAGTTAGGAATGGCAATGTCCATTGCACAATTCAACACAATTGATGAAGATTGGAAAAGGGATATGTTTTTAGGTCATACAGATTTCCAGCAAGTCATGACTAGGGATGAGGATCAAATATGAAATTTGTGCCACCCAGTATGTCAAATGATGGTGAAGTAGGGGTATTAGATGCATTGTGGCACTCAAGGATATTGCTTGAACATTTCCAATCCAACTTTGCGTCTCTGGAGGTGCTGTCGGGATGTAGTGCCTTAGATGAAAGCTCAGCACAGACAAAGGCTAGAACACGAGCACAAGCCTATGTAAAAGGAAAGCCTTATCTTAATCATGTGCAATTTTATTAAAAGTGCCACACCACAGCTGTTAGCATTATCAGCATCTTGATTTGCCTCTTCATAGCAGTTCCTACCAAATCAACAATTCAAATATTGAGAGGAATGATTACTGACTGATTTGCAATTGTTTTCTTTTCTTTTTATTTGTCAGCGTTACATCTCAAATTTAGTAAGTTCCATTGAAGCCTTGATCCCTTCAATACCAGTTTTATATTATAAACATATGTTTTCTTTTCTGCTGTGAATGCTATTTTGTGCAAAAAATCATTGTTCCTTCAATAAGAATTAATTACATAGAAATAAAAATGCAGATCCAAATGTCCAATAACAGTGTTGCAAAAAAGACCATTGCGTTAAGGAATACTTTCTCTCTGAACCCTTTAGGTGTGACATTTTTATAATCTCCCAGAAAGAATTTATGTATGCTAGAAGCCTCTTATTGCAGTTGATGTTGAAAAATTGCAATTGCAGAAATATTAGCTATCTCATTTAGTTCATTACCTTTTATTGGTAAGTTTGTTTTTCTCATTCGCAAACTTGCAGATAGCACTAGTTCTACCAATAGACAACTTTATTTCATCTGTTATGTCTGTCTCCTGTTTATTCTACTATTCTCAAACAATTTTTTGGAAAAGAAAGATAAATGATTTTATTAATAATATATGGTATTAACATATTTTGTGTTACGCATTCCTGTATCTGCCAAACATATTTTTCTGATAAATTTTGTTACTGGCAATATGAGGCACTTATTATCTTTTTGGACACTTTTTTATTGGTAAATTTCTGCACTCATTTTGCTTACTTATCAGCTTGTGTTATATGGTTGACTTTCAATGGAAAATGTTTTTCTTTCTCATTCATTTGGATGAGCCTTTGTTGGATTGTCATCTGGTGCACCATTAATTGCTTGCTGAGTTTTACCCTTTTCTTTATCACTGCTTGTTTGTCATAATTGAATGTCACTTACTAATACGCTATGGGTGGTAGTTTTCCCTAAGTCTATTTGACTCCAGGTATAACACTCTTTGGCAATATTGGTGTCTCATATCCTGCCAATCATGCATTTGTAGATAAGAAATATGGAATCAGATGGTGCAAGAAGAATTAAAACAATAAACCTCAATTTTATTGATATGCTTAGATGTCTATTCATATCATCACATCAAAGAACACCTTAGAGGCATGATTTGAATCATCCAAATTTGCTTGTTTCCTAGCAGATATTTCAGCTTACGTAAGTTATGTTTCCTTGAGATTTCTTAATGGCAATTTTATATCTAAATATTTGCTAATTTTGTAACAGCAAGTATTGATCATATAAAAAAGATGAGGAATTTTCATGGCTTCATGAATTCATTGGGAAGATACATCAAATAGCATGCATTCCAACACTAATTGAAGAGGAGTATTCCATTATCCCTAAGTTGAGAAGCATCGAATGGAATATTCCTTCTGGTTCTATTTTTTCTATTATATTCCAAGAAAAGTAGCTACACTTTGCAAATCATTCAATTAAGACCCATCGACCATAACAAAAAGGTTCAAGTCATCTCGTGTTCAACTATGAATATGTTGAGTTGACTAAGCTTGTGTAGCTGCTGAAGTCGTCTTTCTTCGATGCTAAGGTGTTATACTTCTGAACAGCAGTCCATTTGGATGGAACAAACTCAACGCCCATTAGGATTGCTACACGCTTGCAAAGTAGACCGATGTGATTCCCGACTAAGTCCTCGTTTTGCCATCCTCCTTCAAGCAATAAATCAAGGATATCATCAGCATTACCTTCAATGGGAATCACAGAGCTTTCTTCTAGCAATCGAACATAAAGGTTATCGGCAGTATGCTTTCTGACCCGAGGGAACTCGTGACTAATCATTTCTAGTAGAAATGACAATACACATCGATTTTGCTTTTCGTCACCAAGTGAGCTAAGGAGATTCAGGGCAACACTAACTCCAGATAACAGTCGATGAACATCTTGGCAGTGTTCAGTCTCACGTTTAATGCAATCCAAGATAGAACTCGAAAATTCATTTTTCCCTCCTGAAAGCAAACTTTCCAATAGACCACGATTAAATAATTTTTCAAGTGTCTTGAGCAGTGGCAATATCACTCGGCTCCTACCGTTCGCGCTCTGAAAGATTTTAAGGAGGGATTCTCCAAGCTTTTGGACTCGCTCTCCTTCGGATACATCCGACTGAATATATTTTCCCCGGATCCAATCCACTAGTGCTTCTTCCGCATACTTCGTCACACTTTCCGTCAACGCCCCAACACTGACAATCAATCCCGAAACAATACTATGAAAGAAGATCGGGATACTCATCGCCGTCACAACTTTGCGGTACGTTACTTTGGAATCGCTCCAGTTCGTGCCCATTCCAATTGAGAGGCAGTCCCTCAAAGTGTCGACTTTGATTATTGACTGAATTTCTTGTGATTGTAGGAGTTGTTCAAGGCATTTCCCAGCATGATCCCGAACGTTGTCAAGCTTCTCCGATAATTGTTTCAGCAGCTCCCCTATGACTGTTATGATAAATTTCGACTCCACGCTCTGATGACTCTCCAATGACAAGAAAATGACACCTACCAATCCAGACATTGACGCGATGCGAATCCAGGATCCTACATCACCCCTTCGATCGGTGTTGTAATCTTGTAGCCCAAGCAAGAAACAGTTCAATATCAGAGAAAGCTGTTGTGGTGACATCCCGACTGTGGGAGGAACCTCATAACCCTCAAATCTAACTTCTTTTGCAATAGATACCAAAGCTTGGATGGCATTCTGTCGTGTTTCTGCGTCACCCTGTTGGGCAACCTTGCTATCGAGTCTAGCCGTTCGAACGAGACATGTCAGGATAGAGTTCAAAACATGCATTGAAGGCGCTAAAAGTTTGCGAGGTAGCGATCCCAACGCCCTAGTATATCCACGTGTTTCTGCAGGATTATTGGAAAGCGTTAAGTGATGAATGAATTTGTCAACAACTCTACTTTGAAGTCTACTGGAAGGGCCGCACTCTCCAACGGGAAAATAAGAGCGCATCAGAGCCGCTAATGCTGCTTCTGCGGCAGCCTGTATAGATTCATTCGTATGCTTGATATTTTCATCAACAGAGTCCAGAAGTCGAACCTGTGGATTGTATATTACGATGAAATCATTAGGTTGTATGAGTATTGGAGGATATGGAGATATCTCATGAATAACCTACCTGTTGTTTCACTGTCAGCGGAATATTAGACAGTGAAATGCATTCTATATATCGGCAGACAGCTTTTCTCATGATTTCTCCACCACGTCCTCTGTAGAGACGAAGAGATTCGATTTTGATGACCAGCTCCGAAAGTTGGATGTTAAGGTCGTTTGGAATATCTTCAAAAAGAGCTAAAACGATTTCCGACACCCCTAAGACGGCCCCATGACGTGTGCAAATCTCGCTATCTACACACCTAATCAAAAGATTCGGTACTACAGTCTGGATGAAATAACCCTTGTCCATGGAAGTGAGTTCATGGAGAGACTTGGCAGCAAGGACACGAATGTCAATATCCCAATGAAAAAGCTTAATGCTGTAAAGATGATCGATAATTGGCCTACGATATTCATCGAATCCTGCAATGCACTTTGCAATATTTAAGTAAGCGTCCGTTCGATTTCCAAGTGTGAAATAATCTGCTGTAGTTAAGATAGATATACCATGTGGAAAGTTCTGTTTCAGATTACGAATTAAATAGTAAGAAAGGTCTGTGACATTGTTTCGAAGGGATTCACCACATCATATCATAACACGTTGAGCTAAATTAAGTCAGCCGCCACTCACCTTAGCTCCTTGACGCCCCACTGATTCTTGGAAGGCTGCACTAGCCGCTCTTCGGCAATTAATTTCTCGATCCAATAGGGAGGCTACGACTAGTGCTTGACTCATACGTTGCACATAGGGTTCTAAAATAATTGGATCGTACGCCCTTGCAAAAGCCCAGTAGGTGTAGCACGCCGCATCCCGAACGTGAGAACCCACACTTGTAGTACCCTTCTTTCGATCAAAGAAAATAGCAGGAAGTAACACGGGTTCTAAGACATCAGGAAGTCGATGCGGGAGTAGCAGTCCTCTGCGTGTGAGCTCCCCTAACGTAAGACAAGTCCCATGCCAAACTGTATCTTGATCTTGGAGATTCCGATCGACAAGCTGACGCAGCAAGGCGTCGAGCACATCGTCAGCACAACAAGATGGCAAGCGTTCCGTGATCCGTCCAATTCCCTTGGATGCTGACCACCTTACTATGGTGGCAGGATCCTGAAGTGACAATAGCAACTGTCCCATGGCCTCTTCGACGGCATCTGGAACGTAAAACAAAGATTCTTCGGAATTTTCGTTGTGAATTATTGACTCACCGTTTGGGACACTTGGGACGAGGGGAATCGTTTTCTCCTGATGATTATTATCGTGATGATTTAAGTTGTCTAACAGGCTACGTCTCCCTCCTCTATTGTATCGCCAGGAAGCGAGGCGCGGTGGCATGTGAGCACAAGCCATCCTCGTCAACCACTTAACAAGGTATTTTCGGATCAATACATTCCTGACCTGATGCTTTTCTGCCACCTCCAAAAGACAGTCCCACAATATTAGTTGGTCCATATAGTTAGATCTTGACCCCTTAGAAAATATAGTAGTTAGTGTCTGCAGTATTCCCAATGGCAAAAAATCGGCTAAGTTGGACGAAGGATAATCCTTCCAAATGTCGTAGCTCCAAGTGACAAATTCAATTCGATGGGATTGCATATCTTCACGCGCAAGCCATGATGCAAGACATGATGCAGCGGTATCACGAAGAGGTCCTGACTCGGATAAGTGTTCTTTTGAAAGTTTAATGATTGTGGGAATAGTAGTTTCGTGAAGCACAATATGACGATCAATAGGTGTCAAACTTAATAAATCCAACCATATCCATAAAACATACATTCTCTCCCATATCGGAAGATTCCTTTCGTTTTTGCTTATCGATATGGTATAGTTTGGATCTTTCTGCTGCGTATGATGCGACGACCAAATCACCAACTGGTTTAGGACTGGTTCGACAAGATTCATGGCGTGAGGAAAAAACCTAGGAATTATCTTCCGTCCGCGGACCTTCGATATCGTGTAGATTGCTGAAAGTGAATAAAAGCAACATTCATTTTCCAGATGATCGCGACAGTATTCTGCCAAGGGAATTACCAAAGAGGTTAAAAACGGGTCTAGCAATGTTGGAAATTCCAGATAACGATCAAGGATACGACGAAAGGACGTCAAGGCTTCCTCCTTTCTCACTTCTGAATCATTGGAGTCACATTCTGATGTTAGAATGGATATCAAATCTTGAACCTGTCCATATTCGGCAAACAAAACTGATTCATGCTGGCAAGGTGAGTCCGACATGCTTTGAAAATCACTTTTCTGCACAAGAGTTTCAAAACATCTTCCGAAAACTTGCTACTACTCAGAAATGCAATATATATCTTGCTGAAGGCAATCATCATTAATGTCATTCCATTTTGGTCTTTCTAGGATGCTCGATCACTCGATGTTCGGACACCACATCTTTGTCTATACAAAGAAGAACCATGCACAAATGTCATATGAAGAAAAAGGATTGGACTACATTATTCATTTTATACCATAGTTTACCACCACAATAAACCTCTTACACTTCTTAGCATTTCAAGTAATGTACTTTGCGCAGGCCCATTACTTCTTCTTATACATCTATTTGCTTAGATTTCTATCGAAATAGGTTGGTTTCATGCTGATGTACAAAGTTTGAATTAGTGCTTTGTCCATCTACAGGAATTGAGAAATGCTAGAGCAATCAATTCAAGCCATCTTCCTAGATACTCCGAAACTATTGGCCTACTCATTGAAACCCTCGCTCTGCAGAAATCTTCTATTTTTATTATCTCTCATGAAGCATTTTTACCAAAATGCGACAATCTGCGATCTGAACACATGTATGTGACAAGTCATGGAGCTTAATTTGTCTGCATGCTGACTTAACTTGACAACGTTTGCAGCTTTACGAACGGATACACGTTACTGTGATTCAATGGCTTGATTATATACACTATTGATTGATATTGTGCAAATGGAAGCAGTCAACTCAAACCCCTCTTTATCCGACCCTCTTTATCAAATGCCCAAAACTCACAGTGTATTCATCAAATGAGCATAAACCAGCCTACATACTTTCAACCAATATGAAGACATCAAATCACAAATGAACCAAAGACAAAATATCGTCCAACTTCCAACCAAGAAGAAGGCATCAAAAGTGACCATGCATTATCTTATATAGAACCTTTATTCATAACTTCAAATGTATTCATCGTCAAACATCCAAGTTTAAGTTTATTAAAAACAACATCAACAAAATGCTACCTAAGAAAAAGCTAGAGCTTATCAAACCAAGATGTTGTAGACTGGTAAATGCTCCTAGTATTTGTTAATTACTTTGAAAAATAAAGTTTTCTCTTTTCTCAGCCTGCTGCTCAATGCTTGACCTTAATTAAATGTCTAGTGAGTGAAATGCAGGTGTCAACCCCTTCCACCAGCATTTTTTTGAATTCCAATTTTTCCAAGAAGCCATGTATAGTCTCTATTGTGATGATATTGCGGGCGTATGAACCTCTCTAATACATGAGTCATTACTTGGCCATCTTTGGTAAACAATTAGTAAAATTCGTGGAATCGAAGTTAATTTTTTTTTGACGTTTTTTCTCCAGTATCAGTCAAAGTAAAATACCACATGATTAATGATTAACCTTATTACTGCATCTGCATTTTCCTCGAGTATCCCGTATCCTGATGAAGATTCAGGGTTCAATGAGAGTAAGTTCGGATTTGGTTCGATTTAGCAGCTTGCGTTACTCTCTGCGATGTCTTGGAAGAGTTGACGTTGAATGCCAGGAGAACAAAAAAATTGATATTGATATATTTAAATATAAGATCAATTATCGGAAGGCTATTTTAAATTCTCCGTGAGAGTTCTCTGGAAAAGAAATCGGTATACTCGACTTCAGAAAACGCCAAGCGTCATTGATTGGTTCATAAATTCTGATTTGTAATTTCATGAATTAACTTTGAACAATGTGTGTAACGAACACTCTTAATAGACCAAAGGCACTAAGCCTCGAAGTATTAAAGCTTGCGCCTACATCACAGACGACGACAAGTGCTTCGACAGGTTTACCTGTTGTGGCTCCCGTTGTCGGAAATTCTGATGCCGAGACTGTGAACGTAAACCTTGGTATTGCTGCCACGTACCAAAACGTGTTTGGTCAGAATGACACTCATTGGACTCAATGGGTCAACTCATCATCCTCTTCGAGTGCTCCTTTCTCTCTACTGCAGAAGACACAGCGTCCTAAGCGAAAGCGTAAGCCTCAAAAGCCGGGAAAAACGGCAAAGTTGAATGATCGCCACTTTGTTGTACACAATTACCATGATCATTCACATGATGTAATTGAAGACTTTGACTGGCTCCAGCAACAGCGCAAGAGCGGTGTAGCAGTTTCCTTCCCTCTCCGACTTCACGAAATGTTGGATCAAATTGAGTCGGACGGTTTGGCTCATGTGATTTCATGGCAATCGCATGGTCGGGCCTTCTTGATTCACAAGCCAAAGGAATTCACTTCCCATGTAATGCCGCAGTACTTTAAGCAGACGAAATTGACGTCCTTTCAGCGACAGCTGAATCTTTATGGATTTTGCCGTCTTACCAAGGGTTTAGACAACCGTGGTTATTATCATGAACTTTTTCTTCGCGGTAAACAGTATTTGTGTTCCAAAATGACTCGAGTGAAGGTAAAGGGTACTGGATTCAAGGCTGCTTCATCTCCTGATCAGGAACCTAATTTTTATGACATGCCTCCAGTTTTGGTTACTCCACCTGATTCAGGGGCTTCTGATGAAGGATCTGGCGATGAGGAAGAAATTCAAACAGTAGCAGAGATTTTGCATAGTCCTCAGCCTATGTACGATTCAATTTGGAATCGTAACATGGAATATTCTCCTTCCATCAATTACATTCGAGACTATCCAAGCCCCGTGTCCTCCTTTGATGATGCTGGGTCTTTCAATAACGTCATGCCAATGTCGCCTAATGAAATGAGATCAATCCAAAACACCTTACAATTCGATGACACCTTATTCTCTACATCACTGATTGCAAGTGAGGATAATGAGATCATTGGGGATATGATTATGAATGAAGCAATTGATGAATTGTTTGTTGGTGATGCGATGCGTCATGACGAAACTTTAGAAGATTTTGTTGAGACATGGGCTACAGCTACTGCTCACTGTGATTTGGATGGTCTAGAATCTGATTTACAGCTCGGCAACTTTTTGAAAACTTTCATGGCATGAGCACATTTTGCCGTAACATTTAGCTTTTGTTCTCGGTTGGGACCCAGACCCAACTTTAAGTCTACCATTTATAAGTGATCAAATTAGCTCATGTAAACTATCTAAATTTTATCTACAACATTATACTCTTGGATTTGGCTATCTCTTTCTCTGTTGTTGCTAAGATTAAGAATTTTCTTCTCTCTGATTAACGCTGTCTCGTTTCAGCATGCATGTCCATTCATTATATTTGTTAAATATTGGGCTGGTTCGGATTTGTTACCCACTTAGTCGTGTTCCTGATGTTGAACAAAACTTTGTATCGAATAAACGAGAGCTTCGGAGTTTCTCTTGTGACTAGAATTCAGATGCTTTCAATGGTCATTCGTCAAAATCCGAACTGAGGAATCTTGTTCGTGAAACGTATCAAATTCATAATTCCAATTGTTTTGGATTCCCAAATTTGAGAGAATTTTGAATCTGAATCTTTGACTACAACGAACATATCAAAATTGAAAATTCTGATGCCTACGAATCTCTTTCCCCCGATGTAGTAACGTATTCGATATCACTCACTACCTATATTGGCGCTGCAGTGACGTTGTTTTGATCCTTTGCAATACTACTTTTGAATAAGTGATATATGAATGATTAAACACTTCACCAAATATTAAACAGCATTTCATCGTCATTTATGAAAAATCAAAACTGTGATAACAAGGATAATCTTTACACCTGAAAGCCTTTCTGTACTAAACTGAAGTGTCGTAGCCATGGTCCGAGGAAATTGGCAACGTCGCGTGGAGCAAACGGAGGCAAGAAAAGCAATGTCACGTCAACGTCGAAGCCAGAAAGAAATACGAGCGTCAAATAAAGCTATGGTTGCACAGCTATTTAATCAGATGGATCAATTCAATGTAACAAGTGGGACATTGCATGTTTGGACTGACACTTGGCCAAGGACAGATGATACGACTCATCCATTCGAAGGCGATATGCTGTCGCCAAAGACTTCGTATCGAAAGAAATTGAGCGATGATCTGGAAAGCGACGACGATCTAGAATCTCAAGAATTCAGATTTGTAACTCCAAAACGGAGAAGCCGAGCAGCATCCTTTTCAGAAGGGCGGCGAGATCGCTCGGGATCGTTTTCTGAACTCAACAACAGTCGTGGGCGCTCGGGTTCGTTTCCAGACACTGCATCTACCCCATCGTCTGGAAAAGGGCGACGAACCTCTGATGGAACAAGTAGTGCCAAAAAACATCCTCGTAGTCGAGAACCAATTGAGAATGTTCTTCCGGAAGAATCAAGTGTATTCTGTGGCATCAATTTATGTCGTTCTCAGTTTTTCAAAGGAAAATGTGACTCGCTCAAGTCATCGACATGCCGTCGAGGAGTAACTTGTTCTCACCTTCATTACAACACTTTACACCATAAAACACTGTTTGATGTGCTAACTGAAGATCAAACAGACCTCTTAGAGAATACAGAACTTCACCTTAAAAATTCTTCATTAGAAGAAGTAGATGACGGAGGAATGGATATGTGTTATTATTTCTCTGTCTCCTTGGTTCAGCTGAGTGAAGGCGAAGAATCCAATTTCTCATCCCCAAGCCAAATACTGTCAAGAGCTTTGTCAGGTAAATCCTGCAGCAACTCCAGCCTTGTTTATGTGGCGTACGAAAATGAGCTTATATTTGATCGCAATCAGACGGGTGTTCTACTTTCTGAACTTAGTGTCGTGTTTGGAGGAGCCCGACGATACCGCTCTACCTCTGTTGTTAGCGAAATATCGGTAAAGAGCGAAGCATCAAAAGATGCCGAGAATAATAGCCTATGTGTTGCTTATGTTCCAATAGTTGTCTTGGAGTATATTCTGACATTTCTGCCGGACAATGCCGTTGCTTCTATGGCTCGTGTATGTCGGGCGTGGTACTTAGAAATCGGGAAGTCTTCATCTCATCTCTGGCGACATTTACTAGAGAGACGTCAATGGCCATATCCTGTGACTGAAAGCGATCATGACGCAGAGCATTTCTTCAAAGTGCATTATCAAGTTGTACGGGATGTCTTAGCATTGAAGAATGCTTTATCCACCTTAATGAATCCTCGTCGCAGTGCCCTTGAAGAAATCGAAATGGTGTACCAATCATTTGGCTCTCGAAGGACTGCACCTGCAAAGCATAACTCATGTGTAGCCATGCAAGTTTGGTCTCCGAACGAAGTGCTTGCCGCATATTCCCAAGACTGTACTGTCCGGCTCTTTAAGGCAGTAGAGAAGGGACCAGCGGGAGGACGAGCATGTCGTGAAATTAATAGTGTTCGAGTGGATCCTTTCCGTAAGACAGCCAAGCGAAAAGTCAAGCTGGTAGCTATGGCGTTGGATGAAGAAACTATTGGATGTTTACTACACGTTCAAGGTATCAAAGACGAGGACTTTATCTTGTCCATTCTTTCACGAAATGACTATCTCGAATCCGCTGGAGGGGATTTATCTTCTGTTGGATGGTCAGAACCTGGAGAAGGTATCTTGAATGTGATCCACATAGGACAAGCTGTTATCAATCATCTTTTAAACTCCGATGATGTCTTTCATCACGTACTCAATCTTTCAGACTTTTTAAATGGTGGCGGAGAAATGACCGATATTGAAATTATTGTGTCGAAATGTGTTGTGTCTTGCGGACAAGGGAAATTTTTGGTGGAAGCATCAATTTCCGTTCCAGATTTCGACTCTGATCACGATGATGATGACGAGTGGGATGGGCAGTATCCGATGATATTGTTGTATCGAAAACTAATAATTTTTTCCTCACACTTAAATTCAATAGTGTGGATGGGTGATAGTAACCCTACTCACAGTGTACTTCCTCGTCGACATGAGTTGATGCTAGCTGGAGTGATGCATGAAGATTGTAATAAGGGGTGTAGTGTCGTCGCTGTATCCTCATTCTCTCCCACTATCCTAGTGACAGAAATTAATAGGAAAGGAGACCAGAATACGATTACGCATATTCCAGAGGCAGAATTAGTTCGCGCCAATATGCTAGCAGCTACTCATCCTCGAGGATGGGAACTTGATACTTCGCGTCGACGTCCAGTAGCGTTGTTCGCTGATGAGATAGTAGCTGTGGACGTTTTAGTCCAACTTCAAGAAGATGGGAGCTTCCGAAAGTATCGTTCGATCTTATCCTTTTATGCCAAGAGCATAGATCGTAGTCCGGATGATTGCAGCTATCACACTTGCGTGTTGGAGGACTGCAATGTGCTATACATGGAACGGCTTCGGGGGGAACACGTGCTATTGGTTTGCGAAGAACCTGAGCGTCAGAATTGTGCATCGAACCCCGCTGACAGTGATGAGGATGACGGAAGCGATGTCGATTTTCAAGATGATACGAGTAACCCTCCAAATATTGCCATGCATCAGGAAAATTTGATGGTTTTGAATGTCATCATAGTTCATGTTCCAACTCGTCATTTAATAGACCGAATACCTTTACCGGTGGATCCTAAACGGCACGAAGAAATGATTGTTGTCTTCAAGGGTAATACAATTGGAGTCGGAGTGGGATGGAAAGGAATCGTCATGACAGGTGCCGATATTAGGGCTGTGGGCCAATCGAATAAAGGTCAAGCACAAATCACAGAGGACGAGCAGTCCAATATAAAAAACAACAATAGTGGGAAGAAAAAGAAACGTCTTGGCAAGAAGGAAACGACTAAGGGGAGAGCCTTTAGGGGAAAAGGTATGAGGTGCTGATAGTGTAGATGGCCTTATGCGATGATGGACCTTGTATAGCTTTCATTCAAGAATTGTTCTTTCCACTGTGTAGTCAATGTATTATGTATGGGATATAAATTGTAGAAGATGATAATGACTTCATGTTTAACGATATAATTCCGGAAATATAGACATAGTCACTTAAGATTCTTTCAGTGGATTGAGCAGCAGCATAAGCGCATGGAGTACATTTATAGAGTTGGACCGATTTTGGCTCTCCCTTAAAACCCTTTCATGTAAATCAAACCTCCTTCGGTCAGGGATCCTGACACACAAAAAGACAAAATGAAAGATACTCAATAAAAAATGGATTAGACTTCATCTTCGTGCAGAATCATATTCGGAATACCTTCTTTCACAGGGAATTTTCTTCCTGAATCAGGGCATACTAGACTTCCTTCCAAAACATGTACATCCATTAAGACGGTATGCATTTGTGACAGCAAGGTATCATCTTGTTCTAATTCCTCCAAAGTTACGATATTCGGCAATTCGGGCAACTGAATTTGTGATTCGTATGATGATGCTACGGACGACAATTGCTGTACAGCATTTCGAAGTACTGTGTAATCCAATTTGGGCCATAGCTTTAATATCAAATCCTTATCCGTTGGGGATGCTTCAAGGACCACTTTTTCTGCCTGAATCTCAAGGGGATACCCATTCTCCGTATGCTTTACATTTGATTGTAGGAAGTTGTGAGTTAATAGTCGCATGTTATTCGTTAAACGCTTCTTGAAGTTAACAAATTGAGCTTTATTGAATGGAGGTTTAACAATAAAATGTGTTATGGACAAAATCCGATTTTTGGAATGGCTTCGCAATCGAATGGTTGAAATACAAAATATCCCGAACACTATATTAGTCTGCAAAATCTCTTCAGTTAATTTCAGTTTGATGATTGGAATCAATTAGGAAAACATTTAGCATGTACTAGAAAAGTTTGGATACGACACCTCCAAATTTTGCAGACACTTTGAACTGAAATAGGATTTTTGCTCATATTGAAATTAGGCACAATCATTGCCGTGTTACTTTCTCGTTGGCAAAGACTTATCCAGATTGTAAATTCTATGGTAACACTGCTCCATGTTGAAAAACTGATTTTTGAGAAGACCGAACGCTATTTGACTATAAAATCTAAGCTGAATCAGACAAAAGTTGTACAATTTTTCAATTGGATGATTTCTTTGACCGCTGGAGAAAGATTTCAACATACCTGCACTCACAGTATAAGTTTCATCATTGTCTAGGAAAAATCCAGGATGGAGCTCCTCGACACAGATACGCAATAGTTTTCACCTGTAGGTTATTACATTACTATATTTGCCTGGTGCCAACATAAAAGGCATTGCCATTTTAATACCTAAGTTCTTACATGGATAGAGTGTGGCAATGAACAGTTGAAAGCTCTTGCACATACATATTTTTCTCACAATATGCCATTTGATATTGAGTCAACCTAATTGCCATACTGAGCTCTGGATACGCTATATCCAAAGGTTATTTGCTCTCTCCTACGACTATTTGTCACTGAGAATACTTTACAATCAATGCAAGATTTGACTCTTCTTTGCCTATGATGTTACACGATGCATCATCATTGTCATGACTTTTTGCATAGCGGTTATGGATAGCAGATAATTACCAATCTCTTGATTGTCAACTGGAATTATCATTCAATGAAAATCACAGTGGTTGTCGCTTGATGTGGTGCATTTATTTTGTCATCATTTTTTTTATGCCAGTGATGATACATACTGTTTCAGTCCGTCTACTACACATCGTTGTCCAAAATCGATGAAAACTCAAGGCTTACTCGAAACCTTAATGTTCCCTAAATTAACTTACTCTTGGTTTTTGTGTGGTATTCCAGGGTGGAAACGCATCCACACATCGTTCTATCATTTACCAAATTATTCAAAATGTCAGGTCAACCAGCAGTTGTATCTACAGCGGGCGACAACCCTCCTGATTCCAGTAGTGCAGATGCCACTGCAGTTCCCGCAATTATCGATGGTTCTGATGGAAGTTTCCGTGTCTACCTTGGGGACGATCGTCAAAACTTAAATTCTAGGTTCTACGAAGCAAAGTATCCTGAAATTGAATCTGTCGTCATGGTGAACGTTCGGAATATCGCTGATATGGGTGCATACGTGTCCCTTTTGGAGTATAACAACATTGAGGGGATGATTCTACTCAGCGAACTTTCCAGAAGACGTATCCGATCGATTCACAAACTTATTCGAGTCAACCGGAATGAAGTCGTTATGGTCTTGCGTGTGGACGAAGAAAAGGGATATATTGATTTATCGAAACGACGTGTAAGCCCAGAAGATGTGGCAGCCTGCGAAGATCGATTTAACAAAGCCAAGGCAGTTCACGGAGTCTTGAGACACTTGGCGGAACGGCGTAAATTGTATTTGGAAGATCTTTATGAAAAAATTGGATGGCCTCTTTATAGGAAATACGGGCATGCTTTCGATGCATTCAAATTGGCGATTTCGGATGATACGGTAGATATATTTCAAGACATTGATATTCCACAAGACTTGAAGGATGAGTTGAAAACATATATACTCCGACGGTTGGCACCTCAACAAGTTAAGATTCGATCAGATGTGGAGGTAATGCTTTACCTATGAAGGAATCGACGCGATCCGCGAAGCTTTGTTCGCTGG
>CAAAJI010000046.1:182057-194544 GCA_900642245.1 Fragilaria radians
CCGCACAAAACTTGGCCATCATATTTCAGCACGTTGTCTAGGCCATCGCAGTTAAAAACAAGCTCGCCCTTTCCATGAGGTCGACATGAGATTGCATCTCCTATATACTTAACTTGTGATTTTGGATATTTGATGACCCATCCGGGTCCATCAAGGGGCTTATCGTTTCTCCAAGGCCCTGTTACAATTGAGACATGAGTCGTAAGAGTTCCCTTACCATGTCGAGCATCATCACAATACTCTCCTTCATACTTTCTTCCATTAACGTAGGTAAGAATACCTACACCATCTCTTTTATCTTTATTCCAGTCGCCCTCGTATGTAGTTCCATCAAAGTATATCATTTTTCCATATCCTTGTTTCTTGCCAGCTCGGAAGCTTCCCACGTATTGATCACCAAGTTGATTCACTAATTTCCCGACGCCGGAGAATACGCCACGTCTAAAGTTACCTTCATATATTGACCCGTCAATGTGAACAAGCGTACCTCGCCCATGAAATACATTTTCTGTAAAGAATCCAACGTATGTATACTCCGAGGTAATAAGAGTGCCCCGCTCATAGCTTCCATCACGGAATCTTCCCAGGAATTTCCCTTCCCCATTCAACTTAACAAGTACTCCAAGACCATGTCGCTTACCGTTGAGGAAAGGACCCTCATAGAACTCTTGTGTTGACATTGATATTTGCCTACCACGTAATCGATCGCCGGTCACGGCGTTCAAGCACCCAGAGAATAAGTCACCATTAGAAAATGTTTTCTCCTTTACAGATTTGACCAACAAATCTTCATGGCTCCCTTCAATGACACGAATATCGTTGAGGTCTGTCAGATCACCAAAGGTCTCCGACAAGGATTCCATGCCAAGTTTCGAAACGCCTGTTTATTCTTAGCAACGACGGCGTACAGTAGCCCAGAATAATTTTAGACATTAATCGGCATACGACATGAATGATTTCTACATGCATAGTACGGTCATTTCTGTGTCGAACGAGTGATTAAGGACATCCGAAATGACCTCGGGCCCTAGTAGTTACCTTTATTGTCGACAGTTCAGAAAATGAATCACTCAAAAGTAGATTCAATGTCAAAAGCCAAAAAATGACCAGAAAAACGAGAGAAACAATCGACAGTAAAGAAACTTCCAACAATCAAAATTCTGCAGCAATAGTTGTCAAATTGGCAGACAGTAGAGAATTTTAATTTTTAGTTTTTCCTTCAAAAATTGCTTCCTATTTTGAAGCACACCAAACTGCATGAAACCTCATCAGATGAAACCTCATGGTTGGGAATTCCTTTTGAAAAACACGATGATGGTGAATGATACGGAGTTCTTACTTACATGAATTCAGAATATCAAGACAAAAATGCTTCTACTCATTGTTGCACTTGCTGCAAACCCATAATCCTGAGTCTGCAGACTTCAAAGTGGGGGAGTGTGTGCATGTGTTAACACTATTGGAGTTCTTAGGATCACATGGAAATGCTGCAACTTTTTCATCTATTGGTTCTTCTTTAGGAATTGGGTATGGGAGTGTGGCAAAATATATTGAGAAAAGCAATGACTGCTCTGTTAACTCTCAAAAAAGAGGTGATAGTTTGGCGCAATGAAGAAGAAAGAAAACAAATCTTACATGGTATTTTCTCTGCATATTCTTTTGCAACTGCATTGGAATTGTGGATGGAACTATATTTCCTTTGGAGTTTAAACCTACTCTCAATGGTGAAGATTACTTTCATCAAAAGGGTGGGTATGGAGTACATAGTTTGATATTTTGCAACAACAACACCAGAATCAAATACATGACAATGGGATTTGCAGCTTCAGTCCATGAAAATTGCGTTTGGAGAAGGTCCAAGATTTGTTTGGATCCTGAGCAGTACTTTTTGAATAATCAGTATCTCATTGGAGACTCTGCATTCTGTCCATCAATATACACGGTGCCCACTTTTAAGAACCCCTCAATGCTGACCTGGATGAGTACAAGATGATTTCAATTTCAATATGATGTTAGCAAAATCCAGAATTTGATCAGAGCACAGTATTGGCTTGTTAAAATTTTGCTTCCAGGGTTAGGGGTTAGACGTGAAGTTTGTAGTCAGGAGTCATGCAGTGGGGAAACAGTACCCGCCTGCCAAAGTTGCAGCCACAATTTAGGTCCTCTTCGTGGAAAAAAATTCCAACCAATAGGAGTGCAGGAATCCGAAGGAAATAAAAAGTACCTGCTTGCCAAAGAAATATAACGTTCCTGCCTGCCAACTTGACACCCACTAATATTTAATTTGAAATATTTTTTCTAGGATATTTTCTGGTCAAAATTAAAAATTATAATGTCATATAGTTTTTGGCTCCGATTAATTTGCTAGATACTATAAAAAAATCTTTCACTCAAGCTTGCCATTTTCATCAATGACCTTTTTTGGTTTCTAAGTTGCCTTCTGGTAAATCTGCCCATAGATTCACCATCTCATGGCTAAAGTACCTTGCTATTTGTCTGACTAATATCAAGTCTTCCATGTTGATTAAATTACCTAATCCTCATAAATGAATTGAGTTCAATTTCTCAAATAACTACTCTTAATCACCTCCACAAATCATCTTACATTTGCAACAAGCTTCTCACACTAGGGAAAATTTCCTGTGGTAGCCGTCAGATGAAGGAAATTTTCTACCCTATCAAATTACTCTTCTCTCATTTTATGTTCCCCTTTCATTGTACTGCATTTTATTGAATTACTATCGTGAGTAGACTTATATCACTCCCGAGAATTGTTTGCTTGCTCTTGCAACTTTTGATTTTTCATTGAGTATATAAGTTGCTTCAAAGAATGTTGGATAACTACAGTGCATTAAGCTCAAACAATCTAAGGGTCAAATTGTAAGCTAGTTTTTTTACAGACTTTATCACTACCTGGATTTCATCGTGCTAGAAAACTGACGTTGCATCATTATTGTCATTTTTTCCCGTTGTGTGATGAATAATACTACAGGGATCAAATATGCGCATAACCATTTGTTAGATGGTGACTCAAGTATTCCTTCATGTCACGAAGCAACGCCGTTAGTCATAGGAAGTGAAGGCGTTATTCTAGATGCCACCATACAAAAGCAATTAGCTGTGAAGAAAAAGCTTCCGCTTGCTAGAAGATTGTTGTATGTCACACATTTATTTGCTAGGTTCTCTGATGTTTCATGGCAATTTTGTTTGGTCATCTTCCTTGCCGCCTTTACAGACTACGAAAGTATTGTGTTGGTATCGACGTATGGATTCCTGTCGGGATTGACAATTTTCCTTCTTGGATCTCGCGCAGGTAGATACATCGATTCCTCCAATCGACTAATCGTCGCCCAACGATTCATTTTGATGGAAAATACATTCGTAATATTGGCAAGTGTTTGTTGCTACCTTCTCTTAACTGCAGGTTATGAGGACGATCTCATTGGGCAATCGATAAGCGGGCAGAATAGTACAATAGAATTGGACACAGATGCAGCACCCAAAGTATCTTCTTCCTGGCTATGGTCAAGACTAGATGGAGTTCCCATTGATCTATCTTCTATTCTACTTCTCATTGGTATTCACGTCTTTGGATCTGGAGCTGAAGTTCTAAGTCGAGGATTTTTAGTTTCTCTTGAACGCGATTGGATAGTGGTAATGGCACAAGTAGCATCTCCAAATTATGGTTGTACGAACCGAAATGATATAGCTTTTCCTTCAGAAAATGCGAAATCAGAAGTACAGATCTGGTTATCAGAAATAAACGTAACTATGAAGCAGATTGATTTATCCGCTCAAATTGGATCACCAGCCATTGCGGGATTTTTCTTAACATTAATGGGAGATCATGACCCATCAACTTCTTCTTCGTTGGCACAATTATCACGGCATGGAAGTGAGCTAGGAAAGGCAGCGATCCTTGTAGGAATGCTCAACGTACTCGCTTTAATTGTGGAGTATGCATGCACAGTTTATATTTACGATTTGATACCAGAGTTGGCTTACAAAGAGCATTTGGAAGCACAAACGACAGAGACATTATCACAAGACATAGTGGATGATCCTCACCCAATCCAAATCGACAGCAACTCTAATGAATCACATACCTCCACGATGCAGTTGCCAAAGTTGTCAGACTCTTTTAGTGGCTGTATCCCGAGTGGCTTTAAAGTTTACATGAGGCAGCCAACTGCATGGATAGGAATTGGATTTGCATTGCTTTACTTGAACGTTCTATGCTTTGGAGCAATCATGACAAGCTATTTGATATGGCGAGGAATGCGTTTTTCTACAGTAGGGATTTGGAGGGGAGTGTCGTCGGCGATTGGCTTGTTGGGGACTTTCGCGTATTACATCTCCTCCAAGCATATATCACTGAAAAGCACAGGCATGTGGAGCATTTGCTTTCAGTTTATTTGTTTGACAGTTGCGTATGCATCACTCTTTGTAGAGGATTATATGACATCCTTGACTATGCTAATTGCAGGTGTTTGTACAAGTCGTGTTGGACTTTGGGTATTTGACATTACCATGACACAACTTTTTCAAGAGTATGTACATCCTTCCGTTCGAGGAGTGGTTGGGGGCGTCCAGGAATCGTTGAATGCATTCTTTGGTCTAATTGCATTCCTATTAGGTATTTGTGTGCCTGACCCACAAAACTTTCATGTTTATGTATCCATAGGATATGCGAGCGTTGGAATTTGCATGATTATCTATGCTTTTTCAATTTACATTCGACGAGAAGTACGAGAAATATCATTCGCAAAAGTTCTGGAACCTTGACAATAGACAAAAGGTTAAGTCCTTATATATGAATAATTCGAAATCTTCATCGTTTATACAAATCGATCAAAAGCTCAATCCGCATCAAAACAAGTCAAATCATAAGATTTATTCTAATCTCTGAACTTCCTCGCCGCAAATTACTTTGCCATTCATATACAACAGAAAATATGCGTGCAATTTTCCATCATTCCCATGTCTCATTAATTTTCCGATTCTAACATATCAAAGTAAAAATTTAGAGAAGAACATTATTTTGAAATCTATTAATGTATGGAGTGCTCTTCCTAAGCGGCTACTAGTTCCGTTGTTTCTTCTTCCTTCTCTTTCCACATGCCGTATTCCTTGATCAAATCGACCAAGGCTTCCACCGCGTCTTCATTCGAAATTCCTTTCCTCACAACTTCCTTGCCGTAATATAGGTCGACTTTACCTGGTAGTGTTCCAACGTAACCAAAGTCAGCATCGGCCATCTCTCCAGGTCCATTCACGATGCAGCCCATAACTGCAACAGTCACTCCTGGCAAGTGTCCCGTTGCTTCGGTAATGCGGGCTGTCGTTTCTTGCAAGTCGAAAAGTGTACGACCACATGACGGACATGACACGAACTCAGTTTTGGTATTACGCATACGGCTTCCCTGCAGAAGTGAAAATGAAGTCTTTCGAACAAAATCAACTGAGAAAGCCGGTTTCGGCCCCATTTGTTCGACGAGAATACCGTCACCATTTCCGTCGGTCAACAAGGAACCAACTCTGGTGCCTAGCTGCAGCGCCAATTCATTTGAATCATCAATGTCGGTTGCAAAATGATGAATTACACTCGTCTGGATATCATTGGCTTTGAAAATTTCAAACACTCGACGAGAGCCATGAAGATGAGAGATCTCATCAGATGGTTGGAGAAGGACCATGATTGGGTCAAGTTCCTTGACCTTGAGAATGGTTTCGTCATCCTCAGTGCCATCTATTGTGACAGCTAGACGAATTGCACCATTTGGGATCTATGTGCACATCGGAAAAGATGTTAATCGACTTGAAGATGGAAAGAAAAGAAGCATGTTGATGTACTTACCTTGCCATTCTTTGCAACAGCTTCTTCAAGACTCATTAGAGCAACTGCATTAGGGATAGGATCCGCTTCCAGCGCATCTGCGGGAACAACCACTCCTACACTAACTTCAATCAAACGACGAATAGCAGTTCTGGCATCTGTGTTTGAGGAAGGAGGGATTTCTCGCATAAAGATTGAGTCTGCCGTGGCAATATCCTTGAATGGCATACCAACGGCAGTTTTGCATCCTAACTCTTGGAAAAGGTATGGGATATTTTCTTTCTGAAACATTTCCGGAGTGACATAGCTAAGTACAGATCCATCTCGATGTAGGAATCCCCGGACGTCAACTTTGTCTTCTTCCTTTTGTGACGGAAGTGCCCCCGATCTCCTTGCAAAGGAAGTGACATCCCGTGTATCAACGTAATGACGTACGGCAGCTTGACGTGCTGCGGCTGTGGGATTCGTGTCTGCCAATCGTGCTTCGGCAATTTCAGCAAGGCGATTGCAGGGTTCATATTCAAATTCTGGATCTTCCGTGAGGGAAACACGGATGGTATCTCCAAGTCCATCCGCCAGGAGAGTACCGATTCCAATTGCAGACTTCATTCGACCGTCTTCGCCTTCGCCAGCTTCCGTGACTCCCAAATGTAGGGGATAGTCCCATCCCAGACGATATTGCTCAGCGGCTAAGAGACGGTATCCCTGCACCATGACAAGGGGATTACTTGCCTTCATAGAAAAGACAAAGTTGTGATAATCCTGACTACGGCAAATATCAGCAAATTCCAAGGCAGACTCCACCATTCCACGAGGAGTATCTCCATAGAAGGATAGAACGCGTGATGATAACGATCCATGATTGGTTCCGATTCGCATGCAACGATTGAGCTCCTTGCACTTTTGCACCAAAGGCAACATGGCTTCAACAAGGTATTCACGTTCCTGAAAGTAATCATCATCGGTCTCATACACATGTTCCTCAAAGTCCTTACGTCCATCTGCAAAGTTTCCGGGATTGATACGAATTTTCTCCAAGCAATCTGCCACCATTAGGGCAACTTTAGGCTGAAAGTGCATATCCGCACACAGAGGAATGTCGTAACCTTTCTGAAATAGTTTATCTCGAATAGACATGCAAGCGTTGGCCTCACGCTTTCCCTGAACTGTAACACGAACCAAATCGAATCCTTTGTCAGCACATCGCATCACTTGTTCCACGGTGGCATCAACATCAGCTGTGTTCGTCGTTGCCATAGTTTGACGAACAATGGGATGATCCGAACCAAATTTGACAGGACCACATGTCACTGTGCGAGTCTTTCGTCTTGTTACAGTTTTGAGATCTTCACAGTATTTTTCAATAGGTCCAAAGATGCGATCTCGCTCTCCAGATTTAATGGAAGGGGTCCAAAGAAGATCTGACGCCACCGTAGGATGCGAGGATGTTGACTTGGAGGAAAGAGAAAGAAATCGACAAGTGAGAAAATATAAAGCCAAGTGGGGAAATGTGATACTATCATGAACGTGTTATTATATGAAAGAGCAATCAGGTTTGTCGAATGGTAGAAGATTCGTTCTCAATTTCTGAGATGGAAAGACGATACCAGAAAAACATACCATGGGAAGTGACGAAGATGTAATCACATTGGCACCCGAGTTAGATTTCACTATCGAAAATGAATCTGTAGGGTGGATCGATGAGATACCCAGAAGGACAACTAAAAGAGCGGATGAGGCGAAATTCGGCATGTTCAAAACAACTGATGACACTTTCCTACTAAAACGCACTCCCTTTCACCCTTCCCTTCGACCGTTTCGATGTGACAAATACACTTGAAGTTCGCTCGATTCAGGGACTTCCAAATGGAGGTGAAACGTGATCCAACTATTCTAAATGTTGTGGTACAAGAATCTACACAAGACTCGATCCCCTCGAGCTACAAAAGAATTAGGGGTAATCTCGAGCTCGATGGGGGTACTCGAGATTGCACCGGTAACTTACCGAACACTTCGAAGACAACGATAAATGTACTCTTTACATACCTTGAAGACACTCAAGAAATAAACATGGCATAAAGCATATGATCGTGATGATATATTTCTGTATTTCGTTTGAGTAATATGATTGGAGTATGTACACATGGACAAATAACATTTTTCACAATTTAATGATATCGTGAAAATGGAACATTTCTTCTAAATATTTTGCACTGTGAAAGGTTAGCAGATATACCATACTCAACAACATATACACTGATACTGCATCATAAAAAATACTCTAACCAATGGCAAGCCATCATAACAATATACTCTCCATTTCCCAATTGCCATATATCCAACATCTAAGAATACAAGTTAGAAAGCACATTATTCAATACAATGAAATCAGCATAACTTCCGCCATTCAAACCATACAACACACTGCATAGTTTTTGTAGGATACTAAAAATAAAACGTTGCTCTTTGTGCTAGTAGATGTTTTCGTCACTTAAATTGTTACTCGTGATTTGTCATATCGGTCCTACTTCATCTATATCCTAAAGATATTAGTCGCATAACTTTTAGCGAAACCTGATTACTTCGTTGACATGTATCTGCTTAGCAGTGTAAGCTCTCAACATCAGTTAGTCATAAACAAAGGCGTTGTGCTGAAAAAGTAAATGGATATGAGAGTCATTACGTTATCAGAGTCGGGAAATATCAGTGATGTAAAATGTCACTTATGAATTATGGATAGTAAGGGTGAAAGAACATGACGAATTGAATATGAATCCAAAAGCAAGATTTATTTCATAGTGATATGATCCGGTCAAAAGGAAAAAAGAAATGCGCCCTAGAGACAACCTCAGAATACATATCAATGTGTCCTTTATGATCACTTGAACCTGTAGCTATCTTGATGTTATCAAAGAATTTCCCTCTTCATTCTATGTGCGAACATTTGTTTCTGAATCTTCCTAAAGGAATAACTGTCATTGTGAGTTCCTTACATCCCTTGTCTATTCTCTGATCATTTGAAATTGACATCTACAAAGTGCAAGCGATTGTTGTGCATCAGCCATTAATAATTCTGAGAATCAATGCATCTTCTCCTGTAAACTTACCATCTATAGGTTTACATTGTAGTAGAATCTGGACATATTTACACATCATTCTACTTCCACTTTGTAACCGTCAAAACAGATTTAGACTCTAACGGAATCATGAATTTCACAGATTAAATTATTTGGTTAACATCACATACCAAGTGTTAACGGTTCGGGATACATGTGCTGTATTCTCAAATTGGCATACACTAAATTTAAAATTGTAACACACTGTTTCAATAACATCTAAAGTCAACCATCTCACAGCATGATTATCTTCAAGAACACTGACCGATGATAAGAAAGAGCATTCTGTCTTCAATACTCATCAAGACGTTAGAAATAATAAAAAAAATGATTTTTTAAATGATGAAACCTGAAATCATAAACCCACAGTAAGGTGATCTACAAATTGATTAAGGTAGTGGGAAAGGTTAATTTTAGTTTAATCATTTCTTTCCGTGAAATGATGGAAAAATCCGTAGAATGTCGTAATCCTTCACACTTCATTGTACCGAGAGCATGGTATATCTCGGATAACGATACACAAATTCATGACGTAAGATATTATGATAGTCTGATGATTATTGCGCATAGCCTCATAAGGAATGTTTCTATATACTATTTTTTTCTTCAGTCATTGTTCAGGAATATCAGCTCACCAAAAGATAATGTTTTACTTGGGCATTATTCAATGTAGTGATCCAACGGATATTCAACCTTTCTTATACCATTCCCTCTTTACTTTCAAGATTCCATACTAATGCAAATTCGTGACGGGTATGGTCGTGTTTCCAATATCATTTTACATTTCTCCTTTGTACTTTGTTCCAATTTGCTTCAAAATTAATATCATGAAACATATCTCTGGAAAACGTCGGTTCACAGGACAGTGCCTGTACTGGCTTGTGATTAGTGTTTCTCATAAACCAGCGATAGATTGAAGGAGATGATGAAATATACTTTTGTATTTAAACAAATATCACATTACTGGTCGTATTACCTTGTATTTGCGTGATCTCTTGTTAGCTTGAGTAGAAATCATGATTTCACATGTTCGAACTACGCTGCCCCCATCATCAAAGTCATGAAATCGAGGTCCATTCTTACAAGGATATTGTGAAAGTATTTCTTGATTTATGGGACGATTTAAAATAGCCTGTAGCTGGAAATTCTAGATTGAGAGAATCACGGAATGCATTTAGGATGCCTAAATGGAGCCACCAGATTCACACGTACCATGACCCTTTGGTATGATTCAAAAAGAAATATTACATATTTTTGGCTCCATTTTTGTCAAATGCCGTACATGATAAGTAAAGTGAGACTACTAAAAGTGGCTAGAAGGTCACTTCCGCGAAATAAAATGTTGCAATTGGACTTGCGTACACCAATAAACTCACATAGCTATTTTTCAAGGTTTTGAAGCCTTATTCCAGCACCTCAGATATTCAACTTGCTGTGCAAAGACTTTTAATGTTGAAGAAATGACTCTCGTACTAGGGGCTGGAAGTCTTGCTTGAGCAATTTTTAACTCCGATAGACAACCCTTGAAGAAGGTTGGTCTTTACACATTGCATAACTTAAACAAATTTGGACAAGGCATTTTGAAAACTTAAGGGGCAACTTAATTCTCACGGGAAAACATGAGGTAAAACTTGGATTCCCTTGGGTCCTTGTATTTTTCCACATAGGAATACAATGGTTTATAGCATTGGACCATCAAGCATCTAGTTTGATGTGGAAGTGACCCATATTTAAGTCCAGTGCCATGACAAAGGTAAATCTTTCCATGGATTGGGTCATGTTCCGAATTTTTGAAATTGTAAATGAGTCAATTTTACTATTAGTTGAGTTACCTGAATCAAAGACAACTCTTATTGCTCCATCTTCACATAGATTATAAATATTTAAGAAGACCATTCAGAGGTGCAGTATTCCTCAAGGACTCTGACTTGCACTAACCTTGCACTATCTTTGAGTAAGTGTTGCCACTGATAATTAGCTTGTAGTGTAGCAATTTAGGTTTCATGTAGTACTCTTCTAATTTTCCATCAAATAAATGTTGATATTTTAGAGCAAATGACGGTGTTTCCTCACATATTTTGATGACTTCGTATAAGCTTGCAGTTAGTTGTGCTTTTGGTATCAACTGAGAACATTTGTCACATTTTCTCAGCAAGCAGTGGGTGAGAAAATGGCAGACAATTTGTTAATTTATCACTGTTCGATGCATGTAATGCTTTTTTATTTTATTCTGACACTATCGATGTTGCGTACAACTTTCTACCTGCTAGAATCTACAACATCGGGAAGGTTGATTCAATTTTCATAGCATCAGTCCATCAAGTTATCGCTTTAAGAAGTCGCGAAAAAGAAATAATAATTTATCCATGAATACCAATTGCAAGTATTTGTAATCAAATTCAGAGTAAAGGAAGGGCTGCACTTTAACATCATTGATTTAACAAAAAAGTCAGTTCTCTATCACGTGCTTGACATTTATACATAGCTGCAATTTAAACAATTGAAAGAATGAATAGTTCAAAAATAAAAGTGTTGCAGTTAGAGTTTTTTAGAATTGAGGTGTGAAGTGCAAAAATGCCTTCTTGATGTTGTAGGTAAATGTATGACAGGTATGTTAGGTCAATAGTCTAGATCTTATGGGATTGAGATAGGTAGGGTTCGAGGTGTGAATTTATTTCTTCCTAAAAACCTAAGTGGTCGGAGTCGTGCCTGCCACAATTCGGAGTAGTTAAGATGTGTTACTTTAAATGAAATTTCACTCTCAACATAGATGGACTCTCAAATTACATCGTGTTAATTTTCACCTTTAATTCCCGTCAAGATAAGCGAAGAAATGCATGACAAGCTGTTGAATCAAAGTCTATCATGTAACGTAGATCGGAAGGAGAGTAAATCTGAAAGAAATAAGGACCATAAGAAGTCACTTGTAGTTTGCGATGAGTCTACAATCTCTACGTGTTCAACTGATGTTAACACGCATCCTTGTTCGGACGATCCCTATGAAGGCGCATTCTCCAACGTATCGGAATCCTATTTACAGCTATTGGAAACATCTAAGGTGAAGCATGCTTCCAATCGTGAAGTATTCAACACCAAGGAAAATGATCAATTGTTTTTTCCTGATTCCTCGGTTTTGAAATTGTTGGCGATCCGCCGAAAAGTCACAAGGTCTCTAGAAAGGCAAGATCAAAAGTCTGGAAACAATGGCAGGTCGAGGGGCAACTTAAAATCGCTGCCAAGAATGTGCATTTGGATTCCAAATCCAGCGTCTTGTAACAATATTGATAACCTAGATCCCTTGAAAACAGGAAACCACTTTACTCCAGTTAAGTCAATCAGTTCTGCTAACAAAGATCATGATATGGATCTATTCCGGAGGCGTGAAGATCACTATGGATCAACCTATGCTTGCAATGATTGTACGGATCCTTATCCCTATGTTTTGTGTCGCCGGTCCCTTGTAGATTGGATGTCCGTTGTCGGAGATAAACTCGGCATCCTTCCTGGGACAGTGCATTTAGCTGTGATGTATGTA
>CAAAJI010000046.1:230454-248633 GCA_900642245.1 Fragilaria radians
GTACCATACCCTGATTTATACGAGACATGTGAGCATAGAATGTCCGTCGCTTCGCTTTTGGCAAGGATTGAAATAACTTGTGAGAAGACCGAACAATCAGATTTGGTTGGTAGGCATAATTCTTGGGTGGAGTCTGAAGGGTGACTATGGATTCTTTGAGTTTTTCTCCGGCGGTATTCCACAATGTTGCATCATTCTTTGTAGCAAAGTTGGCATCATGAAACCATTCAGAAGATGATGCAGGGCAGTGGTATGATACTTCTACGAAAACTTGACGCCACGATAAGCGAATAAGTATGCCAATGACAAATCCAATTACGACATTCAATGGGCCAACAAGCGACCCACGAGATGGCTTCATCGCGTCTTCATGTTTAGAGGTCAGTGAATTACGAATAGATCGACTTTGAGATATATCAGGCACTGTAACTACTGCTGATATAAGTTTCGTCGGTGATTCACGTTTACGCATGAATAATGTTAAAGTTGATTAGTTATGGATTTTTAATCAATAATCCCTCAAAACACGACGCACACTTCAGCATTTCGGGCACGTGTTTCAAGTTTCCCGGCAATACAGATGAAAATGTGGTAACAATTTTTTGGCAAAAATCAAAGTACAGTTAGGAAAGGGTTATTTTACGATATTACGTTGGAAGAAAAAAATCGAAGATTTTTGTTGAATCAATCTTTTTTTTTCACACGCCGATCCGGCGTTTCCCAATGTGATGGAGGTGATGGATAGAGGATTCGAGTCGAAAATAGAAGATTCGCCGAATAGGGCCACTACAAGAATTGTCACGTGTCTTACTAATTGAAGCCCATGGTTAATTTGTTAATTATATCCATCGAAAGGCTTAATAGAAGAAAATTATGAATATTAGAATTTTTAATGCCAAGATTCCCTATCTGTTTTCTACGCGCAAGAGATTATCTCAAAAAATGCCTCACATCATGAACTTTTGTTGAGACCTGCATATTTTCTTCACTCCATTCAAAAAGAGAATCTTTGACAGAAGTTCATTGAAGCAAAAAAAAACACTGTTCTAGAGAGGCAACCATTCTTTGATCGAGGAGTGTAAAGGAAAAAATCTAAATGTAAGGTTAAGTTACTTAAAGCTGATGGAAAATATTGTGGCAACAAACACAGTCTGTAAATGTTCCATGATATTAGTAAAAATAAACAATCTGTTTTTTTCAGAAAGTAAGAATAAAGAACTGGTTATTAAATACACCAAATGATGGAATTGCACCACCCCTAGACCACTACATATGGCAAGTAATTTAAGCTCATGCTAAGAATTTAATGAATTAATCAGTCTTTTGAACTGGCTGATTCATTCGTTCTAACAAATGATAGCTCCTATGTCGAGTTGGAGTTGTATATAGGGGGAGGGAAGATCAAAGAAATTGCCTATTTTCCAAAAAAATATATTGAAGACTATTACCATCAAATGCAACAATACCTATTAGTGACTAAACCACTAAAGACCTACACCTACTGACGGGCAAGGTTTGGATGATTGAAAAGATTGCGTACTTCATGCCAATGATCACGCTCCAAAAAAAAGAGAAACAAGTACTTGTTGCCACAAATTATGATCATTTCTCAGAGTTTTAAAAAATCTGACTTGAAGGATCATTACTCCTTCGAAATAGAATTGGTTAATTTTTCATAATATTCCAATTTTGAATCCTTAAAGAGGAGGTGGATTCAGACGGTCCTTGGAAGTGATCTTTTGGAGTTCAAAGCTGCTGACTTAGATGAAGCCAATTATCTGTGATGATAAATGCAGGTTTGTGCTTGGTACTTAATGATACCGCAAACAATTCGTAGAAAGTTTGACCAGCAGTATCATTATACATGAAGTATTCACACCATAACAAACCATAACAAAACTGGAGTACAATGAGTTGTCAGTTCAATACTGATGTGGGCCTTTGAACTTTTCATCCCTAGACCTCAACCTGAAGAAGAAATTTTCTTTGGTTTTTGATATGAATAGCTAGAAATATTCTGCAGAGCATAGAGAGCAGAGGTAAGAAAGGATGTGATAAAGGTACTGAATAGGAAAACATCTAGCAATTCAAACTCACTGTCCCTCTGACCTCCAACAGATTGGTTCTCTCGACAAGTAGATGATAAGACCTGTGATTTATTCCTAATTTCTGAGTCTTCAGCCTAATCACTATCGCCATGCAACACACGATTCCAGTATTCTACAGCTTTCTTTTGGTTCCATCGATATAGTAAGAAACGGTGTATCTATGGCACACTTGAATACACTAAAAGATTTTCAATGTCTGATCTTGAATGCATGATTATATCTTGAGTCGATGTTTGCATCTTTTGCTTCCATTTCGTTTGTAGCTATTACAATTTTGAAACAAGGATTTCCCCATGTGGTGCTACATGCCACTGACATCATCATCACATTTCAGATATTGTTGCATGTTTCATGCCTTCTTTGATTTCTCTGCTGAACTACCTTGCAACTCAGATAGTCGGTGAGGTATCCTCAACATTCAATCTTAAATCATGCCTTTCAATTCATATCACCTCAGGCAATCATTGACGCAGATTGTTATCATCACCATGCCAGGGCCTATGCTTTGTCCGCAAGTATGCATCTACCTCACTGCCTTTTGAAGCCGCAGCATTTGAGAGCTTCCACGAACGTAGCATAACACTTTGAACTAGACTATTAATGGTCTTCACCAGTGACGACAGTCTTCTTTATCAGCATTAATGGCGTAAGGAAATTCACGTAGATTTAATTCATTCAAATCTCCATGAAAAATGTATTTTATATCAAAAATACTGGCCTTAAGTTCCATACATGGTCAGTAAAAAGATAAAATACGTCACAACATTCACAGCTGGGACAAATCTATTGAAATCAATCACTGGGCGTTGACTGTATCCACCTACATTCATTCGGGCTTGAACACGCCACTTCGCCTGATTCGTTACACCTATTTGTTCCTGGCACATTGAAAACCTCCAGGAATCTCTGATTTACGAATTTTCTTCCAAACTTCTCGTATGTTCATTTCTTTAGACTATGATGCGTTTTCGATTTAGTTCTTCAGTCAAGATCATGGTGATTAATGGATTCATCAAAGCTCCCCTGATCTTTTGGCCCTTCGAGAATCACCAACAAAATCCCTGATTGATCTAAAATCATCCCTCTTCCTGGACTTGATGCATCCGCAATTCTTGAAGCATCAGAATTGATCCATTACTGCAATTTCTTCATTTACTTTAGCAGCATAGGCTTTGAAGTCTTCTTTTCATTCTCAACCAATTACGTTAGTCTCTTTCCTTTTGCATTCAAGTGACTCTGAATCAAGGCAAAACTGCATCGCAGTGGCACTAAACCGAATATTGATTGAATCCAAATAGATATATTGAGCGAGGAGTGTCACCTCAGTACTTATCCTACCTCAATGAACAAAGCGGCAGTGTACACCTTTAATATGCTAGAGAAAGATGATTATTTTTGGCTGCAGAGGAAATCCGAATCTGAATTATACAGAGAGAGTAATTCTAGAAACTGCTACGGCCGCAAAGTGGAATTTCATGAAGCCATCAAGGGGATCCAGTTGAATTTTAAAATACGACTTTCACCAACGTCGCTAAATGATCACAACGGAAATTTGTTGATGGATTTGTAGAGACATTTAGGCACTATCTAATCTGAAAAGGATATGATAAGCTTTTAAATAATGATATCTAACACATCTAGATTCTAATTACAGATGAATGAAGAAAGTTAGAATATGTGCATATCGATTGTCAGCATAAATAATTTTTTATAATATGCCTCACGTTTTTAAGCTGATCAAAGGAACCATTGTAACCACGTCAATTCACACAAAGGAATCTGCTGTGTCACTAAGGCAACAGATACAATTCGTGATGAAAGTCGGGAAAATCTGTAACTCGTTCACAGGTAAAATATAATTATGAGCTATTTGCAATGTGTTAGCAGATCCGATTCTGGTCCTGATTCTGGTCCTGAAATGGTACTAGATCTGTAGGTTCATACGATCATAACTCGATTCATAGTTCAAATTGTGATTCAAAATGGGATGGCAAACACATATGCAGATAGTGATATTTACGTTTTTCCAAATTGCAATATTTTCAAACATCTATATAACAGTAAGTTACTAAAATCTCAGGACGACGAGAATTCGACGTTTCAGAAAATCGAAAATCTTAGAAAAACTACCTTCCGACAAAATCATGTGTCTTTGACTATTTGCTACTCTGTATTCAGCAACTCGAGGAGTAGGAATGCAGCTATATAACTCCATTCCAGAAAATGTATTAAGCTAGAATACAACTTCAATACTTAAAATATGATTCTAATTACCAATATTACACCAATAGCCGTAGTGAAAACCATTTTGAATATTGGAAAAAGAAAGAAAGTAACATGACATCATAACAATTTTCCAATGAACGAGCTTTCCGTGGATTCGTCCAGTTTCTCGCTTTCGTCTTGATGAAATGGAGATGACGTATCGATTCCTTGATTATTAGCATCTCGTGGCTTACTTCCATGAACCTTAACGGCAATTCTCCGCATTTGGCGACATAGTTCAGGTCGATCTTTGACAAACAATTCATGATAATAAGCGCCCCTAGCTGGACCAGTATTTATCAACTCGAATCCATACAGATTCAACTGTCGTTTAAACGATGATAGACGACTTTGTCGGAAAAATATGGGAACAATGCCCCGAAAGAATTTATCCGGTTTATGTATGGCAAACGCTTTTCCACCCGCAACGAATGAAATGACGTCCGATAAACCAGCAGTTTCTACTTCAGTGAGTAGTCTATGCAGCTTCTCAGGAAAAGGCTCAATCACACCACCACGCATCCTCCTAGAATCCTCTCGGAGTACTAACTCGTTTGGTGAAGGTAAAGAGAAATTCTGGGATGATGGGCATGTATATGTGTTCATATTTAGATTGTTTCCCGCCCATCCTCCGTAGGGTTGTTGAAGTGTGCGTTGTAGCATAGGATCTGTAGGGAAGTTTAGTTGTCCTGGTGGACACTGTAGTTCCTGTCTTGTTCCTTGTAGTTTCTGGCTTAAGAACCCCATCAACTGGGTTGAATCAAATTGATTTGGCAGTTGGTCAGCAGCACCCATCAATCCACTTTGACTCGACGTGAACCTCTGGAGGGTACTCTGCCCCTGATTGCTTGCCCAAGCGTTGTTCAGTGAATACAGAGATTCAACGGGTAAATTCTCAACCAACGAATTATTGTACAGCATAGGAACAGTCACTTGACTTGGCTGACTTGGAACCAATATATTGTCTTGATGCAATGGAGCTCGCCTAATATGCATAGCTTGTGGGTCGAGGGGGGATTCTTGAAATACACGCGATATGTCATGTAAAATTGAAGGATCAGATGAATTCATCAATTGTTACGCTGTCGGTATGACTAAAATTTTGTGTCGAATTGGATTCTCAATGCAGCTTTTGTTTTTCTACTATGCGTGATCGTGTCTTATTGACGATCCGAACACGGTGAAGAACAACTTACTTGAATGGCAGAACAATTTTTTTGTCAAATGACAGTAGAGAATTGTTCGACGGATCTTACTTAGGATAACATTCGTCGTAATTTGAATAATTCATAGAAATTTATGCGTACGTCACTATTTCAATCACCGAAATCAACCTCGCGGCATTGACATTCCAATATCGACGTTAAATCATGCACAGAATAAAATTTCAACAGAATTTTGACTTCCAAATTCAATTGTGTTTGAGTGCCGATTATTTCGTTTTTACCATTGCGATGACTTTACTTAGAATCAATCACCAACAAAACGTGAATGAAAATACAATAATGCGTTGCAAATGACGATAAAGAAATCAATAATCATACACAAGAACAGAAGGGTACGTGGATGCCATGGCTTTCAAAGTGTATTGTCGAGCGAATTCCAATCCTGATACAGAAGGACTGGAAAAAGCAATTAAATTGACTGGGACCATGAAGCCATAAATAAGTTTTGAACGAATAGTGTCGACGAGATGGGATGCAATTCCTTGTTTGCGGCACGTTGCATGAACCCAAATTTTGTGTATGCCAATCAAGGCATCCCTAGCTTCGCTCTCTTTTTCGGAAGAAGAGTTTAGAGAGAATGCATGTGATATGCTCTCTGCCAATGCCAAACCCAAAACTCTTCGATCCCGAACAAATAAATACGCAGTCCTTTCGGAATTTTTATTCGAATGCACAAAGCCAAGTTCGGAGTCGACGATTTGTTCCACAAGTATTACTTTTTGTCTCAGTTCAGGGCTATCATTTGAGCGAACCTTAGATATTTTCGTGTGAGATGACAGTGCACAAGATTCTGCAGCATCGCCATATCCATTTTACCAAAAGCAAATCTCTCACTCACCTCAACAACTATTCCGCCATTTATTTTCGCGACAACTCTCGCATTTTTAGAATGAAAAGGGACTCCTTGTTTGTACAGTCGACATACCTTTTCGTGCTGCTTAGCATCTTCCTGAAGGCCATGAACTGAAAGCATACCACAGGCAGGACAAATTTCTTGTCGTCCAAAACTTTCTTGGCCCAAATCCAGATACAATTGACTGGGATTGGATTTCTTTACCTGAGATTGCAGTTGATGTAAACTTTTATCAGAAGATTTGCCAGAACACCTCGGAGTTATGGTTGAACAATTGTCGAAGACCTTTCGACGTTTCTTCAAAGGAGATTTCAATATAGTATTGTTGTCATGTTGTTGGTCAGAAAACGTTGATATTTCTGTCGTAGAGGGGCTCGAAAGTAGATTTTGGGGAGTTTTGTAAATCGATAACTTTTTATTAGGACTTTTTGCAGGTAAGAAATAAGAATCGATTTTAGCTTGCGTTGACAACATTAGGATTATTGTTCGATACTTGCAAATAGCTCGAGAAGAGAGTCGTCTATACTTCACAAAAACTGTAAGACAATTGAAATATGTACGCTTTTCACCAGCGTCTTATTGAAGCGTGAATTAGTCAGATAAGCACTTTGAAGCCTCTTAGACAGACTTTTGTCGAAGGTTTCAAGAGAGAGAGGAGGAAAAAATCTCGATTTCGTCCCCCCTAGCCCACTCTCCCTTTTTGTCTTTCTTTCCCCCCTATCCACTCACGTTTTCAACCCCTCTTTTAACTCCTTCAACTCCCCTATCGCCTCTTACCCTGTCCTTTCCTTTGTAGCCTTTTTCACCTGTGTAAGGCAATACGTATTATTCCTAGTTTATAAAAATTCTGAGTGGATAATTAAAAATCCTTATGGTTAGCAGCCCGCGCTAAGGATTGAGATACTAATTTTCTACACATCCACGTACGTCTGCAATACCAAAATTGAATGTTTGATACTCTCTTTATTGATTGGTTTCAAGCCATAATTCGTAACTTTACTTGTAAGGTATTGTAAATGCAACCTATTATGAAGTTGCATCCTTCGTCGTATTTTGTACGACTTGCATAACTATTCTATATGTAGAAAATATACTAGGTGTCAATGCTAAAAATGTCTGTGAACCAAAATTAACCTGCAACCATTGACAATTTTATATTATTTCACAATGATAAAGTGTATAAAAAAGAGCAGGTCTATACACTCTGTTCAACTTCGTTCTATCATGCCTAACAACATTCTATGGTGGATGAATTTCAGATGCTTGAGACTCTGGATCAGCCTCCAAATGCAAATCTAACATTGACACAGACAAAAAATCTGAAATTTTGGAGGAAAGCCTTGTCATTGTTCATGCCAAATGTCTGATGGAATAGACCAGGGCTGGGGAAGAGGGAAATATACCGGGAGAGTAACACTGAAAAAATCCTATTGCCAAACAGCAGTGAGTGGGAAACAATGTGTTTCGCTATTTTTTCAATCATAAATGTAAACATATTGGAGGATAGGAACACAAGTAGCACACCCTATTTTCATTGCGCAGCAAAAGGGCATGCAAAGAAGAAGTTTCAGGAGAGGTAGCGGGATATGAAATGTCTGGGGCGTTTCTAAGTCTCAACCCAAAGATCATTAACTTGAGTGTTGGGATCTCATTCTATACATCAAAAATTCCAATAGCTTGTTGAGAATTGGCATGCATTAAATATTTTCTTCATTCAAGAAACAACGTTAAGCTAACGGAACAAGCTATAAAAATATTCCCACCATTATCGAACCCAATTCTTCACTTCTTCCGATATCCAACCCGCAAAATGCGCAACAAGGAGTGACCAAAGATGATAGAATATAGTAAGTTGTCTCAATTGATTTTTGACAAGCCAACATAAACATTCCTTTTGCATGAATTATCCCACTCCTTCCAAGAAACCACAAAGCATGCATCGCATAACATTGAAGAATGAAAATGTGAATACAAAAACATTCCAATGAACATACGCTCAATGACACAGCAATATCCTCTCCATTTTTCAAATAGGGTACGGAGTATTTCTTCTTTGTAGTAAGTTATGACATGACATCATTATTAATTGACCTATCTCATTAATTCCGTACATCTGGACGCGGAGTACGATAAGGTTATGAGTATCAATGGCTATCGAGTACCAAAATACTTTTTGGCACGCTCAAGACCAATTTAGAATCCGCAACGAAAGTACGACAAACAAGTGACATTTCGAGATGTCTTGAATAACGTAATGCGTGGTGAGTGACCACGTGGGCCTGAATCCTTGACACCTTTTGCTGTACGTGGCACTGGAGTTCGCTTTGACGTCATCATTTGCACAAAGTCGTTTCGCATTAGAAAAAGAAAAGTTCTTGATTGTCCTTCATGTTCCATTCCGGACTAAGTTTGGGATTGACAAAAATAACTTCTTGCAAAGGAAAACCCATATCCTCCAATCTTTTCAACACCTAGAATGGAGCAGAAAGTAATTTAAACTTCTATATTTCTTTAACATTGTAGAATACCTTTACTTGAGAACACTATTTCAAATATTGAATAGCGAGACTTCCAAATATTCGAGACTCCGAAAACCCATAGAGAGATGTTTTGCCATGTATAATATGCTGTTTCGCATTTAGTTCTTTGTGGAAGCCATCTGTGAAGTCCTTGCTGTGAAACTAGGCTTTGCCCAAAAATCATTAGTGAATCCTTCCGACATTCATTATCAGGATTACAATGCATTATCAAAAGACTAGTCGTCAGATGAAAGTTTCCGTTCAATACATGACTTCGCCTTCAATTTTGTATCTCGTCGTCGCATAAAGCGACACAATTCTGGCTTATCTCTTAAAAAGTTTTCGTGTCTGTAGCTCCCACGCAGTGCACCGACCGATATCAAATCAAATCCATAGAGGTTAAGTTGCCGCTTGAACGAAGATAGCCTATTTTGTCTAAAGTAATTGGGCATGATTTCCTTAAAGAATCGATCAGGCTTGTGAATTTGAAAAGATGCACCATCACTATTGAATGATATTATGTCATCCATTCCCCTTTTTGCAGTTTCATTCAATAACCTGTGCAATCGTTCAGGGAAGGGCTCAATTGTTCCAAAACTGTCTGAGGTTGTCCCATTCTTATTAGTACTATTTTCAGATTGACAGAAAGAATTGAGAACCTTCTGTACTGGATTAATAGTTGGAAACGGTTGTGCGGCAAGCTGTGATGCGAAAAGGTCTGTGGCTTCAGAAGAGAAATTGGCTAATATTCCTTGGTTTTGATCGAAGGCAATCGCCTGATTTACGTTGTAATCAGGAGAAGAAACGAAAGCTGTTTCATTCTTCATTCCCATGAAACTATTGGTATTTAATTGAGGATTGATCATACTTCCGAGAGTATGTTGGTTCTGAAGGGGTGAAAAATGATATTGATTACTCTGATCATGTCGGTAGATTAATGGCGAATTCTGAAAAGTCATTTGATTGAGTTGTACGACATCCATGATGGCTTGATATTGTCGAGGGTCAAGCATACCTTCTCGGTCCTGAAACACAGGTGGTCGATCAATAGATGAAAGTGTCAGATTTTGATGTCCTTGAGCATGATTCAAGGGGGTATACGTATCGGGGGGCTGATTCTGGACAAGACTCGGAAAAAGAATCATCTGACCGCTTAAGTTATTGCGGTTTTGGCTCGGATCCTGAATATTTTGCGGTTGGCTCAGAAGATGATTTAGCCATGAGGAGTTAGTATTTTGCGTGTTGTTGGATAATTCGTTTTCATCATTTTTGATGGATTTCATCGTTGAAGTGAATTGTGCCACCGGAGTTAAAATTGGCACTTGAGTTTCGTGTGTCGAAAGAACATGTATAATTATTTTTATTTCCTATTCACGTACTATCACACGTCAATTCTACCTTATCGCAATTTGTACTGAAGGAAGTACGTCACACGTAATCGATAATTATCAATATCAAATTGTTATTCCTTGATGTGACATCATTCGAGAATTCGAACATATTTTTACTGACTTCCTCCCGTTACGATTCCTGCCCATCAAGAAAATCAATGATGAGAAAATCTGTCTAATACTGAACTTGTCTTGAAGAGAAGGTTATCGTTGTCGCCGTTCTAAGGTTTAAAGCTTATGTCAATGATGGGATACAACAATTATATATTGGAAATCAAATAGCATGGCTATGAAGCTAGAGAAAGCATTGTGCCTTGCTTGCTCTTATCTTTCGTTATTTCTTTTATACTTAGAGACTTCGACGGTGAAGAAGAGGAATTAACGGTGGGAAATTGATGAAGAAAATGGTGCTCTACCCGATGTTTACTTAAAATTTAGAATGGAAAGAGGACTCAGCTGACAAGAAAAAGTAATTAAAAAATTAAAGTTGATTTATAAAACGTCGCTTCTCTCTGATTTAAGTGTTTCACAACTTTCCAAAAATTTCAATTCAATGTGTTCCTTATCCTGCCCTTTGTTGATTGATGTTAAGCGACAGAGCAGTTTTGGATTCTTATTCATCTGGCTTCCATATTGCTTCATATATGCTCTAAAGTAATGCAATAAAGTATTAGATAGTACGTAATAATCATTTCCTCTTTCATCGTGGCTCTGCTAAATCGACTAAAATGAGTTATTTCTCTTTCTTTCAGTTGTTACCTTCTAATTTTCTCTCACAAGATTCGTTTCTTTTATCGTCTCTTCAAGATTAATTTTTTGATTCAATGAAACACTTTGCATTATCTAACACACTCCTGTCTGTCAGCTGATCTTGAATACAGAGCCACATTATTAGCTGTGCTTTAGTTGGTAGACTTATCATCTTTTGTCTGAACATCTAAAACATTTTCCATGTAAGGGATTAGTCGTGTAATGACCAACCACATGATCAGTTGTGAAGAATTCATTTGGAATTTTTTTCCTCTCAATTTTGATCAGTTATACAGGAAAATCTTTCATTCAAATGTCTAAATCTCTTTCCTGTGCTCTTGCGTCCATTTTGTCCCAATATCATAGCACTTTTCTAATCTTGAAAAGATATTTCTTTGTATCGTAACCATATGCTTCAAGGAATTTTTTTGTCTATAGCATACAGCTCCTCGTACCAGCTTCAGCAACTATCTGATCTACCTTGGCTGAAGGATCAAGAGGTTAATCCCTAAACAAAATAGGTTGTAAACAATAACAGTTTAATAATAGAATATTAAAATAGGAGATGTGTGTGTCTACTGGTATGAGGAGACGTCCGTTACCGTTAGTGCATAGAAAAATAATAATAGAGTCAAAATATTCTTACATATACTCATCTAGCTATGGGTAGTTACAAGTAAGCTACCCTATTACTTACCTACCACAAGTTTAACTATGATAAATGATTCACTATTTAAACCCAGTAAAGATTAAATTTTGTTTATAAATGGAAAGTGCCATTATACAATCCAGCACCGTATCTCATCTAGGACGGCTACAACATCGCTTGAGAAGGGTCAAGAAGTTCTCTCTGAGAGCACTTCTAGGACTACACATGACAAAAGAATAAAAGTAATCAAAAATAGGCTATAATTTTTCATTGTGTACTTTCTATAGTCTAACATAGAGCCCTATCTGCACTTCAGTAGAACTTCTTGCATTCAATTCTTGCTTTCTGTTGATAGATGTCATAGCACATTCAAAAGTTTCATTGCTCCAATATAACTTTTACAATCTGGGTGTACGGCACATGAAGCACACCGTAGAGCAGTGTTGTCAAATATGCAATTGCAGGGATTATATGCGGGCTTGCACGCTTGCACAAAAAAAAACTGAGTTGCAGTTGTACAAAACTTCTAATTTCTTTTGTAATTTAAAAAAATGTCGTTTACGCGGAGAGGACCTAGATTTGGTAAGTTAAAATGGTCCTAAAGAAGAGCATGCTATAAAATATTATTTTGTGTAAATTATGAGACAAGTAAACTGCTTTCCTTGAAAAGCTATTATTTCCTTGGTAATCTTCCTATAGCTATAATTACCGTTGCAAGACATCTTTCCAACCTTTAAGATGTACCAAAGATATTCTAATATATATCTTTAGGTCTCAAACAGGGCAAAGATTAAATAACCAATATTCTTGTATAGCAAATCCTTAATGTTAGCAACTGAAGGAATGGCAATACAAGATATCTATAGTGCAAGACTGGACAAATAACACCAGTTACTAAAAGTACCTATTAAAACCAGGACTCAAACCCAAGGCAACTTTTAATCAAGAAAATGACTTAACCAGCCCGCTTTCGCGGGTAAAATTATATTGTAAACATAGTCACAATACCCTACTACTCCCCTAATATCTGAAGTTACACCGAACACTTTTGACTTTCAAACTTCCAACATCCCTCAATATATAGTTATTGAATTGTTGTAACACATGTTTTTTCTTATATCCTAAAATTTCCTAAATTTCCCAAATATCCTTCATTTTTGAATCTCCGGTACACGAAACAACCACTTTTTGACCAAATGATGAAATACATATGCAAACCTCATCATCTTAGCTGCAATAGCTTCACGTATTCTATGATAGGCTATTGCATTATCTTTTTTCTTCAAAACACGTGAAGAAACTGATGGCTTTAGAACTACAGACAGAACATTAATGCTGGTTCTTCTAGTTCCATGCCTAATGACCTAAGCATGAAAAGTATTTTCAAGTATAAGTTCTGTAGCTATCCTTTATGCAACTAACTCTGAACCGTAATTTTAAGTCTCTGCAATCTTTTGGCATTTAGAGACCCATCTAATAGGTGTACTATTTTTAAGATAACCAGGATACCTGCGATAGACCTCTAGTTATTAGTTCATGTGCATGATCAGTAACTACATAAACAGTCATCCGGAGTTATGGTCACTTTGACATAGGAAGGTCATGTGAGATCTCTTCTTCAGCATCTGGGTAGAAGTCTTTCCAATTTGGATGATCTTTAACAGGATATTTAAACTGGCGTGTTGATGATGACTCTAACTGCCTTGAGATGTCCTTCTCTCGGTGCCATATTGAATCTACTCATAGCCGATGTGCATAAAGAATATCAAACCTTCCTAAAACAATTCAACAACCTATGATAGATCTATACCTAGCTGAACCCGCATCATCTTTTCAGGATGGTATCCTTCACTCATAGGTGTCTTTGATTGGCTTCAACTTTTTTCAAAAAAGACCTTAAAACCTTTGTAGGACATTTTGGATGTAACTCCTAATCCTTGATTTTCCATGAATCTCCGAGGAACTGCTATGTAAACCTTCCCCTTTGTTTTTCCATATGAGAATGCATTTCCAATGTCACATGTACAGCATGACAATCCGTAGAGTTCTCCCAGGAAAAACCCAATTCTGATAGAATCCTTAGATACAACACCCAAATAAATGTCTTCCTTGCCATTGACCGTCCAATTACCACCTGCAACCAGTCTTGTCTTGCATCTTAAATCATATTTGACATTGCATACTATATGATATGGAATCTTCTGGTATCCATTGGGAATGCCCTCCCCTGAATCAACTACAATAAATGTCTCATAATGTTTTAGTTGCTTGAGTTCTGTTTCCATTGCCTCTTACCATAGATTATTTTATTCTTCCTATCCAAAGTAATGGCATTCTTGATTTTTCTCTAAAAGTTGAGCTTATGTTCAATAATTCTTTTACTAAATTGACGCATGACCATAGCAATAACTTTAGCTTCCACCAAATCCATTCGTACGATGATATGCTAAAGTATTTCTGTCTTCTTTCTCAGTAATTCTCTTTTCTTTTCCAGGGGCTTAATTGAATATTATTCAATTGGCTTAAAACGTTGCCGATCATTTCCTTCTTTCATCTCAATAGGACTTGCTTTTCTGGCTTTCTTTCCAAATTTTCGCCATTTTAAACTATGTGTCACCTCAAAGTGTTATCCAAAATTTGAGCTCGTGTTCAATAATTCTTTCACGAAATTGACGCATGACCATAGAGGTAACTGTAAATCGTGCCTGATAGATTGTTCCGTTTTAATTTGGCTCAATGCACATCGTAATAGTGGTCTGATTATTACGACAAATGATTCTTGTACTGGAAGCCTATTGTCTTTACTATTTTCTGATCCTTCATCCTCATTCACATCACCTTCTGGATCTGTTTCTTGAGGGTCCAAATCAACTTTATGCCAATGCTCAGCATCTGTCCTTTCCTGTGGACAGGCATATCACATCCTTCATTTCTCCAAATTCATTTCGATCAAATTTAGCAGAAATCGTCTTCGTTTCCTGGTATATCTTCTTCAAATTGTAATTGATTTTTATGATTGTTTTCACTAATTCTAATGTCAAACCTGTCGCATTACCAGATTTAGCCTTATAGGTGTTCCTGGAATGAGTGCAACATTCTTTGGTTGAGGTTCTTGATGTGCTATCACGTAATAGCTAAATTGAAGAATGAGACAGTGTTGTTGTGATAATCTAACTTCACTTGATGTAGAATATCAAGCGGAGTTTAATACGGAAAAATCCTTATGGTGATTAACCTTTGTTGATGCCTCCATAACCAGAGCTTTGATCAGAATTTGAGGTTAATAATTAAATGGTAAACTATAGCAAATCGCTCTGGTAAAAATGTATATTATTGACCATCATTGTATTAATAGATCTATAATCTCTTGTTGTGCTTCAATGAGTCCAGGCGGTGTATCCACAATGGTATGGACAACTGGGTTGATTTACGCTTTGCTATCTTGTCTTTCAGGCATAGTACATTGGACAATCGATTGTTTCATTGGACCTGATTATTGTCTTGAGGTCTGATAATGTTGGGCATATGTGCTTGTGTAATGATCTGCGGGCACTAGTTGCATGCTCAACTTGATGCTTTGTGAACAAATTCTTGTTTTCAATTCAGATTCTTCCACTTGCGTAGCATTCCTGAATCTCGATGCTTCGTTAGTTTTATACAAAGGTTTAAATTTTAGAGATCCTCAGGACTCAACCTAAATTGACTCTCATATTTTTATCTCTTTCGTCTCTGCTATTATTTGAGCAATTGAAAGCCCATGCAGGAGTTGTACTACCATCTATGCTCATTGTGCGCGATCATGTTTGAATTACAGTGCTGCAACTTTGACGCGTTTTCTGACTGTGTCTATGTTAAAAATACCACCGCATGACGGAATTGAACCGCTCATAGACCACAAGCTACGGCTCTTATTCTAACTGGAGTTAATTTTATAATGAATTTACCAGCATTCCGTAATTGCTGATTCCTTCATTGTAACATGTAAATACAAACAAACAAACATTGCTTCCTAACTGGAATCCACAAAGCTTGTCTTTGAGTAACGTTTGAAGGGCACAGTTATTGACATCTCATGAGAAATTGTGCCCTCAAGAAGCTGAATCTATCTAAACCTCTCTCTGGACTTGTCAAAACATTGGATGAAGTGAAATTGGCAGCGAATTGGAATTATTGCGCTCTAATGAGAACAAGGTAATGAGGATGAAATGAAAATTAGGTTATGCTACAGATTCTAAGGAGTTAGAAATTTATGGTAAGGTTTGATTTGTATCCACGGTATGCCTCTAGTGTTGAATGAGAACTATACTAGTATAAGATCAAATAATTCTATACTCTGAATGTGATTTTAGTGCATTACTTCTCAACAGTTGATGAACATGACCTTAGTACTTCTTCAACCTAAACAAAGAATCTTATTGAATGAAACAGCAGTAAGAATATGTGTATTGCTATAGATATTGTCAAAAAACCTCAATTTTCCGTTTTCTATAAAGAAATGTGCTTTGGATCTTGGGTGTATTGTTGAGAACGTGGTACTCCTAGTGCCATAGCTAAGTCTCAAAAGTTGTTACGTATAGAAAATCTCTTACTGTCATGCAATCCTTGTCAACTTTTAGATTCTGTTTTTCTTCCTGTGGTGAGGAAGTAAGCACATTGATTGATTTCAGTATGATGCAAAATTCTCATGTATTTTGTCAACACTCCAAAGGCACCAAAACATTTAAGACAATGCTGTGGGTAATTGTTGCTTCAGCTTACTAAAATCTTTAGTTCATACAGGAGTCAACGAAGTTATTGATGCTTGTGATAAGTGGAATAATTCATGGTCCGTCTTTTGATGTCTTCAGAAGTAAAACGACCCCGGAAGAAACTGTGAAATAATATTTTAGGGATTGAAATACTTCGTTATTGGTAAACATAATATTTTTCAACGATACGTTGTTTCTTGTGACATGAAAGAGTTCGAAGGTGATTCCATTGATATCAATTCAGCTGTTGCAATGAAACGACTGTTAAATGAATTACGAATAGATTTCACGAATGCCTCATTAACTGTCGAAGAATTAGAGAAGCAAAAACTTTCCATAACCTTGGAGAAGCCACAGTTGGTTTCGACATTCATAACTCTCGTTGCGGATTATGATGTTTGGACACAACTTATACTCATTGGCTTGGGTCTTGAAACCAAAGACGGTGGGGAAGGGTTGTGGGACGGTTGGACGTCGAAATTGGCATGGGAGATACTTCTACTCTTGGTATCTTTCCAGCCGAAATCATATGTTCCAACTGCCTTCCGTGCATTGGCTAAGGAGACAGCATCCTCCACCAATACGCACAAAATTAGTACTCAGCAGCAACAAGATGTGAATTATCCAATGTCTGATAGAGTATTACAACAGATTGTGTCTCAGTTGTGTCATCATGACGATATCCAAGTGTCATCCGATGCTAACAATGCTCTCGTAGCCCTGGGAAAGCTGTGTCCGACATTCCGAAAGAGATCTATAGGAGCACTCTACGAAGACTTTCGTGAATCTTGGAGGAAGGCTCATGAGAGTTCGAGAGATAGACAACGATTCACTACTAGTTGTGTTCGAAGTTCTCAAACAATTGTCATGTTAACCACTCAAGATTCAGTGGATATTCCCCTCTCTAAGGAAGCATTAAATTGTCTAATACTTCTACTTTCGGAGTTTTCCGATCCTTTGTTACAAATGTCGGCCTTGGATCTGATACAACAACTATCTTCTGCCCCAAAATTATCCAAGCTGTGTATTGAATGGCTCTATGCACCCTCCGTCCTTAATCCGATAATACAAATGGCAGGAGGCGATGATACTTCAACTTCGGCAGATCCTATATTGGGAGGTCCTGCTTTACAGCTGGCCAGCACTCTCGTCCTTTCTGCTAGAAATTATAATACCGAAGTAGTGTCTGCGACAATGTTACACAACATCCAAGACTTAGAACGCTCCGTACGACTGGCCTGTCGTCTATTCGCCATGTCCAATGAAATGGATCGATGCGCACTTGTGGATGCCATATCGACATTGGCAAAATCCTCGTTTTGCACCCCCTCAGAGGCAAATAATAACAGCAATTCATTTTCAATTCCAGTTTGGGAAGTTCCTGAATTGAGAGATCGATGGTTATCTCTTTCGGTTGCACAACCACAATTGAAAGCTGCCACTCTCATGTCAGTTGCTCAAGTTCTGCAAACAAAGACAGCGGCAACAATAAGTTCGTCATCCGTTCAGAATAAAAGCCATCTATATGCTGTTTCCTTGCATAGAGCATTAGGACAATGCAACGGATATCCCAATACAACATCTTTGCTATTATCCTGCTGTCCAATATTGGAAACTCGATTGGCCGTATATGCACTTTGGGAGGCAATGGCCCATTACGATATCTCCGT
>CAAAJI010000046.1:266462-288575 GCA_900642245.1 Fragilaria radians
ATTTGATACGAAAAATAAGTATAGAATTATGCCTACAACACAAATAACTAGCGATATACTTTCATTAGAATAGTTGATGGTTTAGTCAGGTATGTTTTGCCATGTTGATGGATTCCCGAAATATATTTCTCGACCTGTCACTAATGGGTAAAGATCAAAGACGTATCATGCAACATGCACAGGACCAAATTTGACTACAAAGTCGTCAATCCACTGTCTTCCAATATCTCTCACAATATTTATTACAAATACTCGCATTGGTAAGCCGAATCATTTTCCGCCGTTACATCAAATCCACTTTGAGCTGATACCTCAAAACTTGTACCTGCTGGATATGTGACCCATTCCGACGTATCTTGAATACGAACCCTCAAGAGCCCTGAAACCACAGTCATTCGTTCGGCAGCATCAGTTCCAAAGAAGTATGATCCCTTGGCAATAATTCCTACACTAAATTTTCGACCGTGTCGTTGACTTGCCACAGATTGGACGTTGCCATCAAAGTAAGTATTATGTTGAATGGGCATGATGGGACCGTAATTCTGGGAATCTTTTATTCTTTGTACGATTCCGACGACGTTTGACACCAACCAACAAAAAAAATCTTCCGGACCCAGTAATCCAATAAATAATACTATTACTAGCATGATCATTGAAAAGGATTTTCCAAAACTTCAAAGAAAGTTAGAGCCAAAATCAGGCACAAAGAAGCCCAAAGTCTCGAATTTTTCTTCTCAGGATATCAAGATTTTTGTAACATTTTTCAGAAGGCATTGTATGAGTGAGCTGCTTTTCCTTCTCTGATGTTGGCCTTTGTTTCTACCACAATTTTGGAAATGTGCCTTGTTTAGGCCAATTAATATATAGCTGACAAGAGGAGATCAAAGAGAGAATCCACTCAATTGTAGGGAAGTGATTGAGTGAGATCAATATTGCTTCTAGAGTTCTATAAGCATTGAGTGTGAATAGTTAAGCTATCTGCGTAGGAAAGATTTTGGTAAATTTGTTTGCATAGGATCAAGATGTCAGTGAGGAATATTTTCACAATCATGCTTTGTCCCTTAATCAATTATTTTGATTTCCTTTCTGTGACTTTATCTTTTTCTTCCCTACGTCTTTCTGATGACACATACAGCGTTGGCACCATATTCTAGAGAATTCACTATTAGATTTTACATTAATAATTAAAGAGTTACAAATATCTGAGGAATAATCACTCAATGAATGTCTTCATTATGGGCTATAAAATATGTTTGTGTTTTGGAATTGGAGATGCCCCTTACTGATAATGTAATTAAATTTAGAGAATAAAAATAGACTATGCATTTACGCATCTATTCACAAGCAGTAATGGTGTTGGGTTTAGCTATCCTATTTATTCCTGTTACAAATTTGCATGACAGCAAATAATATTTCATCATCCATACATAGTTATTATTAGGATTTGGGGATAGTTGAAAAAATTTCCAACACGGTGCAGAATTTTAGTCGAATCATGTTTTGTTGAATCAATTTGAAGATTTGGAGATAGCATCCAGTTTTCGACACTGTCTATAATAGATCATAACTTTTAATCCTGTCCTCTCAGCATAGAGCAGGTTGTATCACTGTCAAGTTCCCCACATTGTCTTACAATGTTTCATCAATTATCCACATGTTTTTCTATATGGCTTCCCATTTGGAGGTTTTTTGTTGCAGTTTTTTATTGAGGGAAAATTTACTAACATGCGATAGTAGTAGTGTCGTAAAAAAATGTTGACAATCATTTCCTAGCGACAAAAGATTTGCAATGGACAAGAAATATTCTTTAGGAAAAAGATTTCAAATCATTTTTCTCATCCCGATAGCAGGGACACTACTTGGGTCGTCTCATTCTTGGACTATACCAGGACTATCCCGGCCTAATGTTCCATCGTATCCTTTTCTCTCATTTGGGAATCCAACTGTTCATGAATCGATATCCTCGTTATTGTGTTCCAAAACCTTGGCAGATCCCGAGAAATCAGCAGCGTCAGTACCAACGATCTTGACCACAACAATTGCCATTGTAGGAACAGGAGCTGTTGGAGGCTATTATGGAAGTCGATTATGGGAAGCGGGGTACAATGTGAAGTTTCATTTGCGAGGTGATCACTATAATCATTGTACCATTCATGGACTCAACATGACGGTGAGTAAAAACTACAAAAGACAATTTTGTATCGAATCTTTCTAAGAAAATTAATCTGATATTATTCTCCTGATCACTTTTGGGAAATTTTGACTCAAAGTCTGTTGAAGGAAGTGATGTCTTTATCCCTCCTGATCAATTGCAAGCATTTGAGGACACACATCTAATCGGACCTGTGGATTGGGTTATTTGCGCGCTTAAAAGTACAGCCTTAGATGCTATACCTAAACTTATTCGTCCTCTATTGCATTCTGAGACGCGTATCTTGAATATCATGAATGGACTTGTGGATGATGACATTGTAGCAATGATAAATCAATCTAACGACGCCAACGACAATAGCAATAATCAAATATCCTGTTGTGCTGCTATTTATGGAGGAATGGCCCTTCTTTGTTCAAATCGTGTAACAACCGGACATATTCACCATTCCTATGCTGGTCTATTGAGTGGGGGATTGGCAGCATCCCGTCCAGGCACGACGACTCAGGAACATGAAGCTGCATTTCTGGCGTTGTGGCAACCATCCAAAGTACCTGTTGTGTATGAAACATCACTAACGAAGGGAAGATGGAAAAAGAATATTTGGAACTTACCTTTCAATGGGATCAGTGTCGCTATGGGCGGAATCACTATAGACATCATTGTGAACGATCCAGGTCTGCGGGCATTAGCCGAAGTTATAATGGAAGAAGTTGTTACGATAGCTAATACAGATTTAAAGGAACGAGGATATGAGGATACGAGCTTCCACTTAGGAAAGGCAGACATGAAGCAGATGATGGATTTGAGCGATGCCATGGGGCCTTACAAGACGTCCACCATGCTGGACCTTGTGGAAAGAAAACCCATGGAAGTAACATATTTGTTCAGGAAGCCTCTTCAAAGGGCTTCAGAACTTGGCATTTCAGCTCCGCATCTTGAAACAATTGTTCGAATGATTGAGGCCTATCAACAAATATATAGACTTTAATTATGTTACAGAGAAATGTTGACAGAATTTACACTTGATTTCGCATTACCATTACATTTATTTACTTTCACTCTTTCCCAATTTTCTGCTTAACCACTTAAAACGAACCTTACTTTCAGAATCGGAAGATTCTTTCTTAGTTTTCCCTGCTTTCACTTTCTTCTTTAACTTACTCTCCTTTTTTGAAATCGGCAACATTTTGTGCATTTTGTCAAACACATGCTCCTCTACCAACTCATTTTTTTCTACCTTTTCATTTTCCTTATCAAGAACTGAACAAGCGACTTTATCCTCCAAATCATGCGCTTGCATGCCTTGACCATTTTGCTTTACCAACGGACCAACGTATCTAACAAAGGTGAGTTCAATCGATTGAGTGTTTTCAGCCTCAGAAATCAGTCGACAGATGTCATCCACTCCCATTTCAATTGCGCTCCGCCCATCTACTGCTGCCAACTGATCACCGACTGCAAGAGCATTTTCAATCTTTAACTTAGCAACATTCCCGTCTGGAAACACATTTGCTACCCAACATCCTCCAGGATTCTCATGAAACAAAACTGAGAGAATATGAGTGACATCATCCGAAATGTTTTTTTTCAAAATTCCACTACTTACCTCCCAACGGTAGACCTATCTTAACGACCACGAATTTTACTTGTCTCACAAGTTCTAAGCTATGAGATTTTGCTTCGAAAGGTAGACCATGAATCTTATGCAACGACTGTGCCGTATATAACGCCAACTCGGGAAGTCGAGGATCTTGATCTAAAGGGTAGCAATCCCGAACTGTAAATTGTGATTCAGACGTCGACTGTAACTCCGGTGATGTCGCCATGCTTCGAGCAGTAGGCTGAGGAATAATCTTTTTAGCAAATTTTAGTTAGTCACGATGATTGATGCAAAATAGTGAAATATAATTGTCAAAGGCTTGGCTTACCTCGTCCAACAACAATTCTCCAAATATTGAGTCACTTGTATTGTCCAAACAAGAAAAATTATTATATGGCGCTGGCTTCTCTAGAGCTTGAGGCAAAGTAATACCTAGTTCCTCTTTATTGCCAATAATCAACACACTGCTTTCTGGAGAATGCGTAATATGCTTAGTATCACGGATGTCGGGAACAACCTCAACTACACTTTGTTTTGGAGACAAGCCTTCAGGAACCCTTGGTGCATATACTTTCGGCTTATCTTCTTTTGTCTGAGGCTCAGGTGATGAACGAGACGGAGAGCATGGTGCATAAATCCCTAGAACTTCAGCAACTAAAATGACTCCTCCTTCAAGCGCTTGTAAGACAACATTTAAAGGGCCTTCCTCTTGATTTGTTTGCGGTGACGACTGAGACTGCTTCAGTGTAGAGTTCACTTCGTTATTATCGTGTCCAGTTGAGGTAGACACAGAGTTGACATGATCCGTAATGGCTGTTTTATCTTCAGTCAGGTAGGTGTCGCTTCCATACGTGTCTTCGTCGTCGTCACAATGTATAGAATCTCTCGACTTACTTTTGAATTTGACTGGCCGACGCCCGGGCATCGTGGTTTTTCCATTTCCAACGAAAAATAAGTCTCTAAAAAGATCTTCAACCTCACTTTCCATGCTTTTGGTGTAATGGGAATCGATACTAGGACGTGATGCAAAGGTTTCATTCTCTCCACCAAACGACTCCACATCTGAAGCTTCATCTTGAGGAATTATGGGATGTATTAAATCTGGCTGGTTTTGAGATTTTTTCTCCCCGTCGCTTCGAGATGTCGATTCTATGGATTTCGTCTCTGTGGCATTTGCTCTGGGTGCCGTCGTTGATAATTTATTATTCAGAAATCGGTTCCGTCGTAAATAGGCTTGTTGCGCCCTATGCTGAAGACTCCTATGTACATCTACATCATTTTCCTGTGCTTCTAATGATGAGTCATCGTCAGGAAGATCTCTTGTCGGACGATTTCGTCTTATTTTACGCAGCTTATTGATAATAGGGTTACTCGATCCCTGTGGCTGCTGCGATACTTGCTTGCGAATTTCATTGTCAGAACGAAATAGAGAGTCTTGATCATCATCGTAATCGTCATTCTGTTTTAAGTATGACCCAGCAGGAGGTTTGAAAAATGTTATTCCCGATTCATGAGAAGGCACAGAATCACGTCCCGTGGCACGATTGCTCTCATGATCGTTAGAGGTTTGCAACTTTTTCAGAGGAACTACATGGTGGTTAACCATTAAATCTTCAGAATTGATTATAAAACGAGTGCTAGCTTCCGAATCTACTGGTGACAGTGTTTCAACAGGTGACTTTGCCGAATTCAAATTTTGAATTGGCGATAAAACTTTCGATTCAGAATGGTTCCTTTTTGTTGGAGGGGAGACCGATCGGAGGAGGTTACTGATACGCTGCATGGGTTGAAATTTCCTGGGGGATTCTGAGTTCATTTCTCTTCGTGTATTTTGGGGATCCACAACAGTCATTTCGTTATCGTCACCCATAGAAACAAAATTTGACCCTCCAAAGACAGAGCTCGATGTCTCATCGTAAGGTGGCGAGCTTGCAGTTTCACCGAAGGCCGACGTTTCGTCAAATGGACGTTGCACCAAGAGTGAATTTTTCTTGGTTGACTGAGAATTTCGATGTTTAGGCGAAGGCGGTAATCTAGACGGACTCTTCGACGAAGCTGTAGACAACAGTGATACCTTTTGATCAAACGGTACTTCGTCTTCTTCGTTGATATCACAAGAGGCAGAAGTTTGCCTACTAGTTGATGAAGTTGATTGCAGCGGAATCGAAAGTTGATTAGCGGTTAATGAACCTTTGCGGGAATTGGATTGAAATGACTTTCCCAAATTTGAAACCCTTCTAAGATTGATACATGACTTAGAGTCTGGACTTGGCGGAGGGCTCAATGATATTGACATCGTCGACGCTGATGTTGATTCGCGACCTTCTGCATCCGTGCTCTCATACTTCCCTTTGTGTCGTAATTTAGGTTCAGAGCGTCCTGTAATATCTTTATCGTAGTTAGAGTTAAACATGTCGTTTCTCAGAGATAGCTCCAGTGCTGTTTACAATTGTTGAATCTCCTTTCTAATGGAAGTCGATGTTGCCTTTGTTTATCAAGAGTGGCAGGCTTACTCACTTCCCACGATCAAATAAAAATACTCACTAAAAAAATACCCTCCTCGGCATCGCGCTCATACTATATTCCAGTAAATGAATAAAGAAAATTATAAATGGAATTTTAGGAGTAACAAATTTCGTGGTGAATTTTTTTCGGAATTCATGGGTATGCAGAGAAAATATTCCAAACACACATATTTTCCTAGTTTATAATGCGAACAATGCCAAAGTTTCCAACGGAAAAGGGCAAAGATTCGATTCGATCAAATATTGACGTCTGGTATTCGTACGATCACACTGTTAATAATTGCTAGGACGCAGCTGTAGATAAGGAAATTGGGGCCGGAGTCCAAGGCAGAAAGAAATTACAAAATAAGGATGAGTCCAAAAAGAGATTATCACTTTCTTAGAAATTGGAATTTTTTATCGTGATCAATGCAACAGGAAAGAAATTAGAATTGTTGTCATTTTGGTAATGACTATAGAGCATACAACGCTGTTCAATCCATAATCAGATTATCCTGAAACTCCCTTGATCTTAACTGGGTGTTTCCGTTTTAACAAATCAGCATATCGTTGTCCATGCGTGGAAGTTTTTCCAAATCTAATCCTCCCTCCTGAAGGACTGTCATTTTTTCTTATTTATGGTTGTTTGCAAATTCTCCTCGAATTGCAAGAAACACACGAAAGATGTATGAGCTAATCAAGTGTATTCTCTCCTGCATAATTGCCTGTTGTAATTTACAAAGTGAAAGATTTCTGGAATTATTTATATGAACTTCATTCTACTCGCATTTGATCTCCGTTTAGATGGATTTGGCATACAGAGAAACAGCAAAAATTGTCCTGCTTTGAATTAAAAGTCATCCCAGCAGAAGATCTGAGAGTCGTATTTTTTATGAGGTCAAGGTAAGCTCCAGCTTCTATTTTCTATACAAAATCAGCACCATCAGAATGGAAACATTCAGCAGGTTCAAGATTCAGAAGCATCAGTCACTTTCTTAATTTTGACAATGATTACCAATTCATTAAAGTCTTGCCCATCATCAAACATAACTTGAACGCTTTTTGTCATTTAACACATTGATCAAAAAGATTTTGTTGATTGGATCAGTTACTCTCATCTCTCATCTACTTTCTTACTACGCTTGAGTTAAAATACTAGTTCAACAGTTTGATACAAGCACTTCCTCACCAAAAGCACGCATGAAAGGAATGGATGAAGCTATGGAGTAATAGTTGATAGTGATTTATCTTTTGAGGAAGGATTGGCAAGTTTTCTGACGCAGGCAATCGGGAGTTATGGCTTTTTTATGGACTTTTTTATCAATTTCTGTCAAAACCTTCGATTTTGTCAAACGGAAGCAAATTGTGTATTAGTTATTTGTGTAGTTTAGATCCCTAGTTTAACTGCCTTACCACGTGGAAGTCTTCCTGGGAAGGTGAAAGAAGAAATGAATCAAAACTCTAGAACAAGATGAGAGGTATTGCAATATTGACGACAATCATGATGTTGGGCGGGGTCTCTGCACTGCCTTTTGTGCAAACGAATAGAATTAAGAGTGTCTCTAGTCCCACAGTATCCATGATAGTTGGACTTCGGGGAGGTATGCAGTTGTTTGTCAAGACACTAACTGGTAAGACAGTTTCGGTCGAAGTGGAAGAAGGAGAGTCTATCGAGGATGTCAAAGCAAAGATTGCCGAGAAGGAAGGAATTCCTCCTGAGCAGCAGCGTCTCATCTTTGGAGGCCAACAACTCCAAGATGGAAAGACCTTGGACGATTACAATGTAGGCGACGATGCCACTTTGCATCTCGTGTTACGATTGGTAAGTCCATTCGTGTGTATTGTCCCTTTCCATAGCATATGCTTTAAACATAATGCTAATTTGAATTGCCTTTTCAGCGTGGAGGCCGATCACGTCTTCTCCGAGTATTTGATTCCGTCCAATGTGTCGATGATTCCTTTGTCCAACAACATTTGCCAAATCTTCGTGACGAACATCGCGAGTTAATGGATGCCTTCGTTGGTCAGAGTTTGGTAGTTTCTGAAGAGCCATCTTCGGAAAAGGTTTCTACGGCACTTTTTCGAATTGGCGACTCTCCTATGGTGGTCGACAGCCCTCTACGTGATGGTGTGTTCCTTCACAAGCAACCACAACGTGGTGAATTTACATATGGCGGAAAAATGGTTGCGGTCGATAGCAGAAAACAAGCAACAAAGATTACAAAAGTTTTCAAAAGACGTGATAATGAGGGTAAATTATTGAACGCCCTAAGAAGAATGCGGTTGAACTAAAGACAAAGAGTTGACTGGACATGATTCAAATTAAGCTCACTATATCATTAATGCTAGTACAAATTACCATATCTTAATTGCTCTTATAATTTCACCACTGATTTCGTTTACTATCTATTTCTTAAGAAAGGCCATTCATTTAGCATTTCGATTGATAACCTGACTTAATGTCAAGAAACAGAGTTATGAAAGCAATTGGACTGATTAATGTTGGAAACTCTAGATGAGCTATAAGAAATGATACAAGTTTAAGTTTTTGAAGATGGCTTTATAAATTAAATATTTACAGTGATATGGAAACGAAGGACTTTCTCCTTGGAAATATTAACAATGGTTATGTACAATTTAAAATGATTTCAGACGCAGCGATTTTGACCATTTGATTAAAACCGTGACTTGTATGTACAAGTAAATCAATACGTGTTGGAATATGTTCATAAAAATCACTATGGGAAAGAGCAAGAAGTATATGTACAATTGGCTCTATCCATAGGAAAATTCAGTGGTGAGAAATTTCGGCCATTCCACGAGTTACGTCATGGATGTTTCCGAATCTAAAGTTACGTTTTGGCTTTGGATACAATGGCAAGTAGGCAGATTTTGACGACAATGTGTCATCGGTCTCGAAAAATTCAATATTCAGAGAGAAGTTGGATTCTTCAGACGCGTAAAGCAAGAATTGCTCAAGCGCTTTTGTTGCCGGTGTATCCTCATTTATTAGCGGCTCTAGGCGTCTCTTCTTCGACGATGAAGAATTTACGGAATCAACAGACTTATCATCATCCCAAATTTTTGATGGAACTTCTAGAAGCGATAGCAACGAGTTTTGCTCCAAGTCATCATAAAACAACAAGGAAGCAAGGTCACTGCATTGCAAAGAACGCTTCATGCCCTTCGTTGTTGTCGCTACGAAATTCATTATTGGATTTATTTGTATAGATGCCTTGGGTCGTCTGTTGTTCCTCGCCTTAGTGAGCTCGTGAGGACTTTGATAATTTGTTTGCGAGTAATATTATGGCATCCTAAATGCGATTATCGTGGAAGTGTGTGTATGAAGCATACGAACTCATGGAACATGCTCTTTGAGCAGATGATGTGATGCAAAAAAACGCACTCGACATTCTGGTGAAACTATTGGCATATAACATGAATTGATGCGAAGCAGTTCCTATATCACGAACCGTCTTAAGAGAATTGTAATCCAAATTCCTATCGTCATTCTCTTGTCAGTGAAGTCAAGTGAAACAACTCCGGGTTTTATTCTATAGCCTGTTGAGAGGAATTCTCATTTTTCATGAAGGTGGTTCAATGTACATTCCCTTAGATGTCGATCTTTCTTCATTCCGGATTCCATCTTCTCCAATGCTTTCACCATTTAAAACAACGCTATACATTTCCATCGGAGAAAAATTAATGCCCTGGTAACGCAGCCAAATTATTGTTCCTTTAGCAGCCCAATCTTCACAATGTGTCACCAGAAGGTATCGAATTATGTGGAAAAATTGCTTTACAGTTCTTCTAAAGTATTTCTTTTTTATCATACTGTTTTGCATATTCACGTATGCATACGGTTAGAAATAAGAGGTGGCAATTTATAAAATAAGCCCATCGCGTTAGTACTTTAAGAATTTCACTCATCCAGCTATGACTTGAACAGAGTTGATCATCAGGCAACTGATCACCTTTACCACGAACCACTTGGAAATCACCATACATCATGTGGAATATGGCATTCACTTAAATCATGAGTAATTTATCAAACATATTTACTCCGTATGGTCACACAGTCATATATCTTTCTACCAATATTCAAGAAGTTAATTCTTGGATTTTGTTCACTTTGATTTGTATTAGCATGACAATGAACGTGTTAACATTCCTGGGAACCTTTGTGGCCCCTAACCCCTAACCCCTAACCCCTAACCTCTGATACTAAAAATAGGATAATGCTTGATCCTTCAACAATGTTTGGAACATCTTGGCCTTGTCTGCAGGTTCCTTCAAATCGATCATGTATCCTCTTGTATCCTCAACTTTTATGACAAGTTGGATGGAATCTTCAACTCTTTTGAAGAGTTGGATTGTAGCATGATTTGAATCATGGTAATTTTCCATCTATTTAGACGGTCCTGGTAAGCATTCCATGTATAAGCAATATTAATTCATCACTAAATTTGTATGACGAAATATTTTTGCTTTTTAATGTATTTATAGGCTGAATTTTGCTCATAACCTTTTAAATAAGGTATAATCATCTTGATTCATGCGTCAAGGTATGTCAGACTGATCAAACCTGAAACTGACTTTATCAATCAATACGGTGATAAACTGCTTAGGTTATCAGCATTAAAAGCAATGGGGTTAGGAGTTAGTGTATGGCCTCGATAGAAAACCTTGTCTAAACCCAAAAAATGGAAGTGAGTTCTGGCTTTTGACAATATCATATTTCAAGTCCCATTTTTGCGTATTTTTTGGGACATCTAGCAAATTAAGAAGCTCGAGAATCGTTTAGGTTAAGAGAACCCTCCTTTTCACAAAATCTATCATCAATCAAGTGTCATTGCAGCTATCCATTAAACAAACTAAAATTTGACATGGTATTTAATCTTATTCAGGGTATGGCAGGGCTTATATTGAGCTTCTTGTCCGTCAATTCCTCTTCACTGAAACGCTACAATTAACGAGATTGCCTAGTTTAGAAGGAAAACGATATGAATCATGTCAAACAAAGTGTAGTTAAATATGGTTGACGAGTTGGAAGAAGAAAGGTTTTCTGAAGAAGATCAAACAGGAATATATTGACGCTGATCCCACCGTATCTCTTAATGTTGCTTCCACCTTCAAATATGCTACTTCTTATGCTGTTATAGAAGGGATTACAACACTTTTCTTGCTTAGCCTTCACATAAAGCCGTGTGTGAAGTCTAGCTTTTCAATGAACGATAGTGGGATTCCATTGTAATGAATCACTATGAAATATAAGAACTTATTCTGTGATTCTTTTGGGCTTTACTAGATCTGATTATGCATAGCATGTCTACCCTTTTTCCTTAATTTAGAATGCTTTGTTCAATCATTCCCAGTTTATCAGGTGGAGAAAGTTGTATCTCGATATCTTCCAAAATTTATGCTTCTATTTTTTGGCCCGTAGAATACATTAATATTTACTCTTAATGGTTAAGTTCTCATTTCACTTGTAATTGCTTATTCCACTTTACTCAAAAACTAAGGGGTATCACCTTGTTAAAAAATAGTTCACGACATACTCCGTCATTCTAACGCAAAATCTTGTTTGATCAGTTAACGATGAACCACAGTGCGGTTGGGTTAATTTTGGGTTTCTAGCCGTGTATGTGCTTGAAAAGCTCCGTAGCTGGACAACAATACGCATCGAAATGACATAGAATAAATTAATCTGTTTAAAATACATTAATTTATCTCAGGTTTTAATTTAATCCGAGGATACATGCAAGCTATGTTTTCAACATCGATTCCCCTGACATTAAAAGGATATTGATGTGAATGCAATTATTCACACCACACTGAAGATCTAAAGGATTGAAATTCAAGGATAGAGCATAGTCAAACTTCGTATCAATCGACGGCTATTGTGCATATCAGCATCCATTCCTTTGACTTCCGCTAGAAAATAGAGAAAAATATTCATTAAGTTTGATATGATCAATTTCGACACCCGCAAATTGATACTATGATGGAGGGAAGGAAAGGACATAATGATAATGGGATTTGCCCGTCGTATCCGGCTAATTCGAGATCCCCGCATAGTACCGATGGCTGCCCTGGGTATGAAAAAACCTGATTCGGAAGACCTACACACATTCCTGATCCGCATACAGAACATGCACCATCTTGAAATTGAAAAGGTGAACAGGCAATCGAAGACACAGATGATGTTGGTGCTAAAGTGACTGCGGGACTAGGCGTACCCGATTTTGTAACAGGAGCTATAGTCGAAGGCGGTGAAGTTATTCCAGAATTAGGAGTGAGAGTCGTCGAAGCAGTTGGAGACAACGTAGACGGTGACTTAGTGGGGGCTGGAGTTGGTAAATTAGTGGGAGATACTGTGAAGGGTGCATTTGTTGGAAGTGGAGTTGCTGAAAGGACGGGAGGAGGTGTAGGCGATGATGTCTGAAGTGAAGTTGAAGATGTTGGAAGCAATGTTGGTCTTCCGGTGGTTGGAGGAGGTGTCAAGAAGAGCGTCGGTAGACGCGAGGGTCTCCCTGAAGTTGGAAGTGGACTCTGTAAAGTTGGCGAAGTTGTTGGTGTTGGTCCTCCACCTGCGATGCAGCCACATGGCTTCTCGACCAGACTTGGAAGTAGTGCGCATCCGTGGCATCCAAGACGCCATCTAACCCAGCTCGCTGTAGATCGGTACATAAAATAGACGGCTGACCAGGAACACTGAATGTGCTAGACGTAGATATGCATTTTCCCGGGCCGCAGATTGAACAACCTTTCGAAGGAACTACAGGGCATGTAATTGGTTTCGACGCAGTGCATCCACAAACGTCTTGAATCAGCTCGGATATCTGAATACACGTATCTGAGGAGATTCGTCCATCAAGACCACCTTGCTGCAGCAGATCACACTTAATGTCCGGTTGATTAGGGAATGAGAAAATATTTTGTGGATTTGAAATACACTTGTTCGCTCCGCAAACAGAACATCCATTTTCTGGAACTACAGGGCATGTCTTTGTCGGTGTTGGCAAGGGTAGCGGCTCCGTGCAGCCACAGACGTCTTGAATCAACTCGGATATCTGAACACACGTGTCTGAGGAAAGTCGCCCATAAAGACCGATTTGTTGCAGCAGATTGCACTTAATATCCGGTTGATTAGGGAAAGAGAAAACATTTTGCGGTTTCGTAATACATTTTTTTCCCCCACAAACAGAGCATCCATTCGAGGGAACGCTAGGGCAGCTGGAAATAAGTGTTGGGAGAGGTTTGGGAGTAGTGCATCCACAAACGTCTTGAATCAGCTCAGATATCTGAACGCACGTGCCTGAGGAAAGTCGCCCATCAAGACCACCTTGTTGCAGTAGATCGCATTTTATGTCCGGTTGATTAGGAAACGAGAATATATTTTGTGGATTCGTAATGCACTTGTTTACTCCGCACACAGAACATCCATCCGTAGGAACGTTTGGACAGCTGGTTATAATTGGCGAAACAGGTTTTGGTGCAGTACATCCACAAACGTCTTGAATGAGCTCGGATATCTGTACACATGTATCTGAGGAAATTCGCCCATCAAGACCACCTTGTTGAAGTAGATCGCATTTTATGTCGGGTTGATTAGGGAAGGAAAATATCTCATCAGGCTTCGAAATACATTTCCCCTCCCCACAAACAGAGCAACCATTCGATGGAATTGAAGGACAAGATGGTGGAGGTGTGTTGTCATTCAGGATGTCGAGACAACCACAAATATCGCTGACATACTCAGGGAGAGCAGCACAGATATCTGGCTTAACCAGCCCATCAAGACCTCCTTGCTCTAATACCCCACACTGTACACTCGGTTGGTTTGGAAATGAGAATGTCGATTCAGGTTTCGTAACGCATCGATTTGTACCGCAAATGGAACAGCCCTTTGTTGGAACAATAGGACATCGTTTCCCCTCGGAGCTTGCAATTGTTGGTTTGGAAGTTCTTCGAATAGGAGACGAGGGTTTTGGTGATTTGACTGGCTTGCGTGTAGATGGTTTTGGTGCTAAATCATGATTCGGAAAAGTTAGCGAGAATTTAGATAGAACAGAACAAGCAATGTTTGGAGTTCTGCTCACTTACTTCCTTGTTTATTCACCTGTCGTCCTTCAATCAATTTCCTTTCCCAAGAACCCAAAGATTGGCTGTCGTGAAGCTGTGATACAATACCCGAATTTCTGGAGTCATCAAACCTCACCGTGCCAATATTGCTAAATGTGTCAATTTTTGGAGAAACCACACTATTCTTGATAGATTCCTCCTCGCTTATATCCTGAGGTTGATTTAAAGATTCATCGGCACTATCTATCCAAAATGAGTCGACAGGTATGAACGAATGACAAAGCAGGGGTAATAAGACCAACGTAACCCGCATTCTTCCTTGCCTAACACTGTGAAACTGACTGACTGCAAGGATGAACTTATGGAAAAATTGAAAATTTTGGCATAATCAATTATGCCTTTTCGGTCAACATTAGACTTGAAGCAATAGTGAACAAAAATAATCATGTTGATGACTTCCGCGTTTGAGAATTAACTCTAACCCTATGTTCTTTGTCGCCTAAGTGAATTTTTGCTGCCATTCATTGCCCCTTCAGATTATCTCAAATGAATTAACTATTGTATCATATAGGCCATACCTGTATTTTTTCAATGGCTTTAAGGTTAAGTTATAATCACATCATTCATAGTCTTTAGAAAGCATAGAATGGAGATTGCAATCCACTATGGAAACACATATTCGTCGACGAAATGATTTAATTGGGAAAAAAGATGTAATCCAGAATCAAGGACCATTGCTTACAAGTACTTTCAAGATTTGATCTATTCTCTTTAATTTATGTTGGTTACATGATGATACGTATAGTCTCTGATTCTCCAAATATACTCTTCATGTATGCTACGTATGGTAGTTCGTCCAATACGTTTCAAAATATAATTTCTCTCAGACAGAGTAAGGAGTTTTTCAAATCACAGCCTTAGCCAATATATTCAGACGGTTACTAGAATGAAAAAGTCTCGAATTGGACATCGGTTTCAGAGTTAGAAATTACCCACATAGATATTGAATGGGAAATTAAGTCTCAGCGCTTTCACTAGGCATTCAGTCGAATCCAACAGAGAATTATTCCTAATAATCTTACAAATAAATTCCAAAAGATACATTGTGCTACTTATCTCTACTTCCTTTGAAACAAATTACTGTGTTTGCCTCTAATTTCAAATCAAATGCCTTTTCTACCTTCATACTCAACGAGAGATCACAAACTGTATTCCGTTTGAAGAAATTCATCAAGGGCTTTCTTGTCACTAGAATTCTTTTGAAGTTGAAACTAGCTCTCAATGCTCCTTGATTTTTTTGTATTATGAGCATAGAGTTTTGAGGAGTAATGAAAAGTCACATAATTCAAATGAAATCTTCTTCACTAGCACATGATAATAGATTAACCAAGTAGATATTTTGAACCACTTGTTGTGACAACAACATCTCCCGCAGAAATATTTCCTTGTACGATAGGCGACGTTGTGATTCGTTCATTGTCACTGAATTGCTGGGATCCAAATACATATCCAGTTAATGACCCATCACGATTTTTTCGCCATTTTTGAAGATTGGGAATGCTTACGTTTTGTCGAGTTGAGTTATTTGTCGTTGTTTTTGTTGACTTCGAAGGCGACACTACTTTGGTTCTAATGGAGTTATCTTTATTCTTCTTGGGAAGGGCTATTGTCCGTGAAAATTGCATTTTATTGTACATTGCGAAAGCAGCCTGAGGTGGGGGCTTTGATGGGGGAGTAGGCTTTAGCTTTGATTTTGTGCTAGTGGGTATCTTTGCATTAGCCGTAGACTTGATGTTATTGCCTTGTTTCGGAACTTTTCCTACGGTCTCCATCTTACTCCGCTGCTGACTGCTTTTGCTTTCTCGGGATTTTTTGTCTGACAAACTCAACTTTTCATTTTTATTTCTTGTTGCCATGATTGGCCTGTCATCCGGAATTCCAGTCTTCTTGCTCTGCGTTGTTGAAATTGTAAAGATTTGATTAAGGTTGAAATTGGTTTTGAATTTTGATATGACGTTTTTTCGTGATGGTTCTGCGTTCTTAGTTTCTCTAATGGGAAAACGGAAATCTTGAAACCATTGAATTTGCGGAATATTATTCCAAGGTTTCCTAGGAGATTTATTTTGTTGCACTCGACTTTTTGAAGGGATTTTTTCTTTAATTGGTCGAGAGGAAGCTGTGGCCTTTTGAACCGCCAGTTCTTGCTTTCGCTGGGCATTTCGGATATCATTTTTTCGAGCTTCCCTGTCGAACTCTCTTTTGGCGTTGGCAGCGAGGACTGCCTCTGCTCGAATACGTTTTGCATCATCAGCCGCTTGTTGGAGGCGAGTTTTTATTACTTCTCCATCCATCGCCTCTTGAGAAAATGATATCTTGTTAAGATAGGATGAGGTGTTTTGTGGTTCATTTCCGACATAATAAACATCCACACCAAGGCCAGTAAATGGCTCCAAAAGCCTTTTCCGCAACCTTCCCAACAATTGTGGAAGAGTTCTGGTGTAAATACCAGGAGATGGAGAGCCGGCAGCATACTTAATGCCCTCTATTCCAGGGAGACCACCGGTATTTCCTAGGAGGGGAAAATGAGAGGAAGGAAATCCAATAATATGCACCACATTTTAAACATACCTAAAGTTGGATCCATGACAGCATCAGCTGTCATCCGAACACAATAACCTTTATCATCCAAAGTGATAGACATGGCTTGTAGTGGCGTTTCAAATGTGACAGCATCATCCTCGAAAACTCCTGATAGTTGAACGTCAACCCAAACACGATAAGGATCATAAGGATCGACTCGAAAATGGGTAAAGTCAGGCTCGGCGCCACCAAAGACCGTGGAGGCATAGCGTTGCATGAATTCTTGCTTTCCAATATATCTTCCGATCATGGGATTCCAATATGTAAATTGATCACTCCATAAGTCAGGATCCAATGTGGGTAGCGTAGCATCGGTAATTTGAGCCACTGCTAGTAGGATTCCCTTAGCGAGTTGAATCATAACTGTTTCTGGAAATGGCGCCAGAAATGACTGAGGTTCCATGGGAAGCGGTCTAATAGGACGTCCCCAAAATCGATTCCATACTTGCACCAGGGGATAAATTTCCAAGGGCGATAGAGGTGATTTAGCGATTTTTGCAGCGGCCATGACTCCGGTTAGACCCTCTGTATTGCCAACAAGACGGTCCAAGGCAAATCCTGTACATAATTTGGTCACAGTTCCATTGGTTCCACCAAAGCTAATGGAGAACGCTTCGGGTGGACTCACAAGTAGTTGACCATTTGGTGGCTGGATAGTCCGACGAAGTCTAAGGGGCCCTTTCATGATTCCCATCGCACGACAAGTCAGTCGAACAGTGTTTTGATCACGCTCATCGATCCTATAATCATGAGGACGATAATTCCAATCAGGGAATGCTGTTCTGTGACATGATATATGGGGTTTTCATGAGGTTTAGGTTGAAAGTAAACCTTCGTTAACGATTGAAAGTGTAACTTCTTACGTACCTCATTGCAAAAAACTTTCCGGCTGCCAAATAGTCTGATTTTCCGTAAACTTCACCCTGATTATTTCCACCAATCCAAATAAAATCATTGTCGTCTAATAATCTGTCTGCTCCATCCTGAAGTCCAAAATCTGTTGAGACGAAAAGTTGAGCTCTCTCCACTAGATCTTCAGGAAGCTCTAGGTTTCCGAGAGGGATATTTTTCTTATGATAACTGTGTAAAGGTAGAGACGATGACGAAGCTTGGGCAACATCCTGACCCTGCTGACCCCACCAAAAAGATAACACTACTCTTGGCCTCGAAATTTTCGATGGGGTTTGGAATGAGGCTTGAAAAGCATTTGCTCCTCTCGATTGACAGAAAATCACAAAGTATAAAACGGATATGACTTGGATTTTCCGCATATTCGTGAAGCAATCAAACATATTGAGACATAAACTCAAGAGTTGTCGTAATTCAATCAAACAAGATCTTGGATTTCGAATCCTGTCAAACGTTATCACTAACTCTAGCGCATGAATCTCAGAATAAATTCTCTGAAACCAGAAAGGGTGTTTATGACTATATGATGACATGATTGAAATCCGTTGACTATATTTTCCCTGGAATCTACATCAGTCCTAGCCCAAGATACAGACTAAATTTATTCAAGAAAGATGACTAAATCGGTTCTGTTGTAGTGTCCACTTTGTTCTACATGATAAACTGTAATTTCCACCTAGTGCTTTCACCATTCCGTGATGAATTCCTAATGAATATTTCAATTATTCATTGACAGGATAATGACAACACCTTGATCAGTTGCCTTTCTTAAGTTTTATTCTCCTGATTTGCCATCAACGATGTACTTGCATTTGGAGCTAATGCAGTGACTGATTTTGTTCCCTTTCATGAGATTTTCACACGCCTTACTGTGATCTATTTAAGATTACAGGCTTATATCATTCATCTACAATCTTAGTTGTATGTGGTTCATTTACAGACTATTCATCGACTGATACTTCTCCATAAACTTATAATTCTTTTTAAATAAAGTACTGTCTTCGTTATTCATACGAAATGTTATGTCAATTCAACATACAGATGCAAAATATAAATCGGCAGATTGACTGGAAAAAAGCAGAAAGCGGTGTTAATGGGAAAGACGCATGACATCGGTACTTTACTATAATGGAAAATATTGGAAATACTGTGAATTGTATGTTCCTGAAAGACGATTTGAAAATCATTGTCTCATTAGATACTTAGCATGCAGATTTTAAGTCCATATCTTCCCAATCAGATAAAGACGGTTCACTTGTCAAACTTGATATAGATCCATGTTTCTTATCTAACGTTCAAGATGATGGACTCTCGGAGCTCTCATATCGTATTGTGGCAACTAAGAGTAAATCCAAGACGACGTCTGGAGTATACAGACTCCATAGATTCAGAAACGTTAGATCTCGGAAACTGTAGGAAGAAATACTACAATCAGGAGCTTAGCAGTGCCATTTGATATTTGTATCATAAATGATACTCAGGTAGATTCTGATCTTTTGCAAACGTGTGTATAATTTGGACACCTTAAATTACTTAAAAGGGAAATCATTATGACATATAGGCTGGAGGTATGTTGAGAAAGATCATCTAGAAGTTTACCTGAAAGACTGACATGCTTAGGTTTATGAAGGTACCATATGGCCTTGATTTATGAATGGCGCACACTCCTTTCTCCAGATGACATATTGCTTTAGAGTAAAGATCGTATGAATGCTATCAAATTCAAAGAAAAGTTCTATGCATTGAGGAGTACATGGATTCTGTTGATAGAATAGATCAGCAATGCTCAACCAATCCTACTAGGCATAATGAAAGGTGCCTTCACATTAATGTGTTTAAATTATTCCTAGATTTAACTGTGAACAATGCGTATGCTCTCTTTGATTGAATTGACCCAGCAAAGGTGGCAACCACAACTTCAGTGAATTCAAAAGAGAATTATACAAGAAGCTTGTAGCAAAACGTTTGACTTCTATTTTGAGAAAAAAAGAGGAATGCTGTGGATGATTCTGCTATGCACCAGAAACAGTGTTAGGGAAAGCAGATTCTTCCCGCATCTTGCTTGAGAATCATAATAAGTGTACACTGCTTTTCTTGTCTGCTGTGAGGGTGAAAAGTTAAACCTATATATGGCTGCTGTGCCCGCAAAAAAAGAGTTTCATGTCAACTGCCTTACAGCATATAACTACCAACAACCTTGTTACACAATCTGGTATTGGTATTCTATTTCCTTTTCCAAGTTGACCAAACTTCATGTATGTGAATAGCTTGTAGGCGCCTTTTCTAACTGATGAATTAGCAACAATATTTCCGTTGCAATTTGCACAGAATAACCATCCTTACCATGATTGTAAATCATTTTCATCTTTTCCATCAATTCTATGCCAAACTCTTCCCGCGCGCACGGAAATGTCGCACACAGTAATGTCTTCTTCATCACATTCAATCTCTTGCACCTGTCGACATGACTGTGTAGGGCGATTTCTTTCTCATATCCACATTTTCAGGGGTCAAAGGGTTAAATTCCTCTTGGTGCTTGTGTTTTCGTGAAGCTTTTTGCTGTAATTTACTGAATGATTTTCAAAATACTGTCCAAAATTGTTGAGTATCTGACGTGGCCCCTCGAAATAGTGAACCACGTTTTACTCGGATTCTGTACTATCGGAATCAAATGCGACGACGTCACACTGCAAATACGAAAGGTAGATCAAGCTTGCACACAATTGGCTCGAAATACAAAAAACCTTGGTTATTTCGTGAACAATTCGAAGACCATGTTAAAGTACTTCTTTTTCCTTCTATCTTGCTTTCTTGGATCTGAGGCATTCTCCTCATCAAGATTATATGCTGGAAGATCTATTAGTACTGCATTGAACGGATATGTCCCATCAGGGTTTACACCGGAATCCTACAAGAAATTTAAGGAAGAAGAGGCAAAAAAGACAGCAAAAAAGAACTTGGGAAAGCTTGGGCCACGAGGATTTCAATCTAGGAGCATGCAGTCATTTCAAGAGGCTATGGAGCGTGGCGAAGCAACTCACTTGCTACCTGTTTTTAATGCTAAGGAACGTGTGGCAAAAGGTGAACTTAAGGTGGAGGACATACCGGTGAGTTTTCTTGGATCTCATTGCTTGGACCGCACTTTCCAATTATGATTATTTCTCAATTACTGTATGAAGTATATGCAAAGAGGTGGAGCGTGGGATAACTCGGATGTGAAAGGAGCTAAGAAGAAAAAATGGTTGTCGTCTGACAAAGAGTATGCATCCGGTGGATTCTTGAAAGAACAATCAGTCAGCATATTTGGGAAAGGTGCAGGATTGGACTGGACTGGTAAGCAAGCGAGATCTGGACCCTCTGAGACAATTGTCGGAAAAGCACCCAAATTTGCCAAGAACTATAAACCACCGAATGTTAATGACATAAAAGGATCTGATTCCAAGTCAAATTTATCAGGGAACGATACGAAACCAAGAAAATTGTTCGGACTATTTTAGAGTTTGGGAAGAGAAAACGGAGTTAAATACTTTATCCCTCTTGATCGAGGGTGATAGATCTGGTAGTGTTATCTCTATTTTAAGGATTGTCTTGCAACCAATGTTAGACCTAGAGTATGGTGTAATGTGTCATCATAATCTATAACTGGGGAATTAGCACGTGAATTATTTTTTCATTACGATTTGAGTCTCTCAAATATGTCAGACCCTGTCTCGAACCTGTGGAATGTCAATAGTGTCCCAAATGTCCCTACTGTATTACCTAGAATAGAACCTATATAAGCATCAATTTTCCCTGTATTCCTTTTTCTTTTTGCGATTGAACTCCACGAAGGTCCATTGTCATTGAGGCCTATTACGATATTTCTAGAATAGTGTCTATTTTCAGTCCTGCAGTGTTAGACTACCTTGCCTACAAGCATCCGACCAAAGATCAAACAACACGAGGATCACACGTTTGTGGCAATGACATACTGTAATATCTGTTGAGAAGTGATTTAGTAAAATAGTATGGTAATAATCCATGACATCCTAGTATACTTTCATTATTTTCACCTAGAATGCACCTCAACAACCACTTGATTTCCCTCCAATACTTTGTTGGATGACAGCCACATGTATCCACGAAATACCACACCACGATGTTCATGACACCATCGGAATCACACACACATTACCTGACAACTCTATCATTACTTCTATTCATCTGGCCTATTCCTCTCC
>CAAAJI010000047.1:0-39411 GCA_900642245.1 Fragilaria radians
GCCGCAAGAAGACTTGGCGACGATATCAACGTCTCATGAGATACTTGAGATCTCCATTTGCTCGAATACCTTTTCTGAGAAATAAAGCCTCTCCACATGGATGGATGTGCGCACAAACCAGGCCAAGTCATGGTCTTGGTAAAGTATTGAAACATTATCGTTCAATATCACAACGATATCCTGAAGAAATAGCGATGGATAGTCAGCCAAGTACAGAAGGAGATAGACAAATCTTGCCCGATTATCTCATAGTAATAGATGACGACACGTTTATCAACGTTCCAATGGTACAAGAGTACCTCTCAACATTTGACCCAAATACCCCACGAGCAATCGCTGGGTGCTTAGTCCGTAGTCCAATTTCAAGAGTCAACTTTACAATTCCATTTGGTGGCTTTGGAATGATTTTCAGTCGCGGTAAGTTCACGGAATGAAAGCTTTGTCTACCTTCAATCATATCCCTCTCGGAATACCTTATCTAACAAGAGTACACGCATTTTTGTCTAAGGGGTGGTTGAAAATTATATGCGTCCAATTAATTGTACTGGGGACAAAACGGATGATTTTTCAAAAGGGGTCTGTCAACGTATTGCGGAGAATCAAATAGGGGAACTACCACTATTTGTCGATGGCATGAGCGTCGGAGACTTGCAACAATCCTACGCATCATTTCAGCCATACATTAATCACAGTCAATGGACGACTGGATGTTGCTTGCACAGCGACTGGATTTGGGGTTACTTTACTAATTTTTACTATCTCTCTAGGCACACAGATGACCAAAGGTGGAAGGATGTTCCTCAAGCAAGAATTGATGGTTACAACCAATCTGAAATTTATGCTGGTCCAAACGAACCTTACCATGCTGGGATTCTACGAAACTGTAACAACGAGTATGATAACTGTGACTCTTCTTCACCACTTTGTCATTATCAAACTCCGGAAAACATGACTCGACTGATGAGCGAAATTAACAACAATCCTGCTTAATGAATGGCCGAGACTCACTGAATATGAAGCGCTCAAGTTAATAATCATTACATCTCACACATCCTAATTTGTGATCCCATTCTGAATTACTATCTTTATTGATCACGCATCCATTTGGATTCCAGCTCCTTGATTTGACTGAACGTACACACCCAAAATAATCGTGCGTTAACGTGCCATGCTTCCTGAATGAATTATTTCATGATTGTACAATAAGATCACGCATACGGTGGCAAAGTTAATAATTCCACTAATCTATTCTGAGATGATACAATCTTAAGCAATAATCTATTTACCATTCATTATTAATTATTTCTCATTAGAAAATGGATAGCAATACAATCAAATAGGATATCTGTATACAGGCAAAGAATCCAAATATTCACCCTGAAACATCCTTTTGATAATGATAAAGAATTATCTCTCCTTTGTATGTCACTTGCCCACGAACCTCTAACGTGAACCTTTTATTGATGTAAAGTCATCCAACAGATGTTTACGTGCTTATTTCATCAAATAAGAAGGATTTCTGGCATTTTATGAGTTGCAAGTCACGCTTCTCAAATTTCGTACTGTATTTTTTTGAGCAAGTGACAATATCCTGAAAAAAACGATGGGATGTACAAAGTATGGAAATGATTAAAACGAGATTACGATGGGCTAGATACCGTTATGATTTAGTGTAGCGTCAGATCAATTCGTTATTCCATCGCATCCAAAGTCGGGATTTGTTGTAATCTCATGTGATAACCTCACAAATTAACATTTCTAACAATTTAAAGATTCTCCATGAATCAAAATGATCATTTAGGGGGACATCTCGAACAAGTCGTTTGTCTATTGGAAGGTGCGTAATCCTACTAATTCTCCTTGCCTTTCGCGATAACCTCAGCTTTGATTTTAGGTTTACAGAGTGCTCCAAATGAAAAGGCATTGAAGAATGTGATCACATTGGCTCTACTTGTCATCGATCATGATGATGAGAAAATACATGATCTAGAGGTGAAAATAGGAGCTCCTGAAGTAATAATTGATTTGCTCCGAAAGGCTGTTTACATATCCTTCGACTATGCGGAAGCACATCGCCTCTGCCTTCTGCTAGACCATGTTTATAAGTGCTCGTATGAAACCTTACTAGCGTCGTTCTGTGAAAATGCATCAATCTTGTTTCCTCTACTGATCATGCTGTCATCAAGGCCAGAAACTAATGTTGAATCAAAGGATGCCGCATCACGACTTCTTAAAAGAACATTGCCTCATGGATTACCACTAAATGAGGTAAAGGATGCAGACATACTATTGATTGCCATTGTTAGATATCTGCGATCCGAATCAGTACAAATTCAAAACAAAGCTCTGGTTGCCATGGACGTCATCACTCTAGAAAGTGGAAGTAGGGCAATCGCTTCCCGATTTCCAGGATTATTGGAGGTTGTTGTGGCATCTGCAAGCTTTTGTCAGGAACTAGCTTTGGATGTGATCGCCAACGTTTCAATGGATATGGAGTGTAAAGAAGTTCTAAGCAATACACTTGGATGCGCTGATCTTCTATCGTGCACATTGACTTCTGACAAAATTGGAACGAAGAAAAAGGCATGCGCAATCATACTTCACTTATCTTCTGCGAAATCATCCCGAGAAATTCTACTCCAATGGAAATCAGGAAGGCTTTTAACTCAGTTAATATCCTTAGTCGATGAATCTTTAGCCCGGGGGGACTCTACTGGAATTCAAGCAATAACAAACTTGATCTCGGAAGCCACAGCTGATACCTTCGGTGGTCTGCCAAAGTTGATAGACACGATAATTGAAGAAATATCATCGAATCCCATCAGCACCTGCGCTATTGAGGCATCGAGATTGATGATGCGGCTTTCGCGGTATTTGCGACCTCGACACGAAAGCCACCAAAACTTGTTTACTGCTCTAAGGAGAATGGTAACAATACAATCTTTTGATATAGCACTATGGACAGCAAGGTCATTCATAGAGCAGTCTTTAAATCTGTCGTGCAGCTTTTTCATGGTGCGTAACCGGGAAATAATTGAAAGCTTATGCATCCTGGCACAGTCAAGATTTTACAAAATCCGAGCCGCTGCTGTAAGTGCTATAGCAAACTTAGCTCAGGTAGTTCCAAATGCAAGAAAGCTTTCTAGCTACAGATGTGTTGTGAACATACTTACTTTATCCCTGAATCGTTCCCAAGATGATAGTGAATCAGATGATGAAATACGATTTGCCATTCAGGCAATTCTATTGGTTGCAAATCATCATTCTGCATCATCACGGATAGCTCAACACGAGGGCATAATTCAGTCTTTATGCAGGTATGGAACATCTTCTGATGGCGACATTGAATTGAAGCTTGCAGCATTTCATGGTATTTTAATGCTAGCACCGTCTATGTAAGAAAACAAGATATTGTCTACGAAATAAGGAAGCATTGATGTGAAGCGTTAAAATATAGGAAACGTTTTTGTTTATCTAGGAACGAAATTCCGAATCTGATTGATATTAATATTGCAAAGCCTATATCCCATAAATATGTAGGGTTGTCATAATTTTTGTCCTCTACATCACGTTCTAAAGATTGCCTAATTTAGAGAAGCTTCAACGAATCCCAAAATCCTAATTAGGATTGACCTGGAAAAGAAGCATAGCAAAGATTTTGGAAACTGACTCTATTATAGCAGAATGTAAGGTACACCTTACATCATAAGATATCTTCAAGAGCTGTACATGGAATGCAACCTTTGAACCATAAGATGGTATTCTTGACGATCACGAAAGATTGATATCTGAAATCAAAGTGAGAGGAAATCATTTCAATTAACAAAGTGTAAATTGTATAGAAAGGGGACATTATAGCACGCCTAGTGTTCATCTGTTAGCTTAGGTAATGAAGCAAAGACATCAAGCTTCTGAAATAGCATAGCATCCGCGTTCTCAGACTACATTGGAGCATTCGCAGAAATATTGGGATTGAGTCTAGCCATTACGTCCGCAAAGGCAACATTCTCCCAGCGTTTCATCTAGAAATTCTTCACCAAGATGAAAAAGATTATTCATTCATTTATTGCAAGATTCCCCCTCAAAACCCTATTGTCAGCAAAGTATCTACCAGGTAATTGCGTCGTTCCTTTCGCAAGGACGATACAGTTTGACATTTCGGACCTCTTTCTATTCTTGCACCTCCATAAGAGAAATAGAAGATGAAAGTAGAATAACGTAAAGTTATACAAATTATTCATTTTTCGTCATCCTTATTATGTTGATGAACTTTGGTTGAACCCCATATGTGAAGTTACGATGTTACCCGATAGAGTTATCGATCAGGAATGGAAGTGGAAACATTTACCTTAAACTGTGAAAAGCGAATCATAACACAGAGGTGCACAGTAAATCAGCCTTCGATGGATTTGACTTCCAACTCTTCCTCGCTTGACTAGATATTCAACGGCTTCACTGGACGTATATAGTTCTTTAGGGTTGTCACTGCGACATTGTTAGAGCGCATCAATGGTAGATATAACTAATGCCTTTTCGTCTCGGAATTGTGTTTCCTTCAGTTCCTTTTCTTTATGTAGACCATCCAAATATGTACGCAACTTGGCTTTATTAGTTGACAAAATTTTGATGATTTCTGGTGGTTTGTTCGGATTTATCACGAAAATTTTGAAAACATGAAAAGCATCTAATGTGATATGCGGACTTTTGTCGCGAAGCAATAGCATGATAAGAATGAGATTATTCTTGTCATTGATGTATCTCACCATAATGCTGTAATTTGTTCTTTTTAACAGAACTGAAGTCAAAATCTGTAAAGCAACGCGTCTGATTAGGTAACTAGATTCCTCTGATGACAATAGTTTAGTGTTGAATCTGCGCTCCCAAATTTCCTCGTAATATCTCTCTAAGAATTCCGCCAATTGCTGAGATCTCGAATTCACGTTAGGGTCGACATCAATTTCCGCCAGTGTTTCACTACCCCCACTCAAAATCATCTTAAGACTTTCCATGGCATCACTAGCGCAGTCGAAGTTTGGCGAATGGACAAATTTATCCAGGAAAGGAAAGACGAACTCCTCGACTGTCTCTCTTGTCGATATTAATTTTTGAAAAAGTGAAAGATGTTTAATACAAGATCGAAACATCATTCCTGAGTGTAGAACAACGTCTAAATCTACCATTGAAGTCGAACTATCATGATTCTTTACAAGGCAAGATATAATGGATTCAAAGTTCCTTTCCACGTAAGTACAAAAGTCTGTCATGCAAGTACGGTAGCTTTCTGCATCAACACCCTCAAGTCCGCACACCAAAAGATAAGAGAAGATGGCAGAGAAATCCTTTCTTGCTTCAAAAGGTAGCATATAAAGATTAGTCATTAAGAGCTGTGTTAGATCTGTAACTCCATTTTCTGTTACCACTCCATTAATAGAAATGAGGGTTTCGATCACTTTTGACGCCACAGCTGGTTGACTGCAATCTGGTGTCTCTGATTGTGAAGTATGGCGACGTTCATCGTACAACAAAAATCGCAATCTCCGAAGTCTAGCTGAAAGAGATTCTTCCAAATTATGATCATTCACAATATCGTGTGTCATTGTCGTCCCTTGGTCGTCGGTGTTCTCCAAAGTTGAATTTTCTTGTAAACTTAACAAGCATTGCTGAACTCCATGTAACAGGGCCACAATGTCCTTACTCGAATTGATCTGATTAGGTTTTACTGCCTTCTTCCCGAAGAATAGACCTCCCGATAGCCATTCAAAGGGCGTTGAAGGTCCTGAATTACTACTTAGCACCATGAGTGTGTGAATTTTTGCTTTCGAAATTAATTACTATCCTGAGAATTCAAAATTTAATTACAGTGGATGTCTTTCTACGAAGATTAACGGTATGAGAATCAGGAACTCTATTCCAGGAACCAATTTTAGTTCGTCTAATGGCCATGCACGGGTACGCTAGCGTGTACCAGAATTAGAATTAACGATTGTAATCCATTCGAATGAAACGAAAAATCCAGATGTAAAGGCTGAAGAGGCATGAAGTACTACTCGAAAATTTTAATTATTCTTTTGTTCGATGTTTTGTGAATTAATGATTTATTGGTTGGATATCATTCGGGCAGTTTTTTCTGTCTGCTGTGTTGGTTGCATGCTGAAAGAAAAGAAATGGATGAAAATAGTTCACAGCATAGCAGTATTTCCCATTTCTCACCATTTTATAATGTCAAGTGATATATATATATAGACTTATTAATTCTATATAATGTCAAGTGATATATATATATCGCTGCTCGTGTTTTTTCTTTAATAGAGACAATAGAGCAGTTTGACTAAAAAAAGAAGGAAAACTTTCAAGAAAAGAGCTTTCCATTTTGCTGCAAAATAATCCAAACCATGTTTTCACTTCAATGAGTATTTTACCAATAATATCATCCATTATGTCCTTCTATGTTGTTCGCATGCAACTGTGCTGATTTCTAAATTGAAGGGTCTTTAGTAATATTTTAATCCATTAGTCTGTCCTGCGGTACTATAAGCCCAGTAAAAGTGATCCTTTGGAATGTCTCTAAGCTTTAGAACTTATTTTTCTTCACTGAATATCCCAAACTCTATATTCATCACTAGCATTCAATCCCTTTCAATTGTCGAAAGACGCAATGTGATTATCAACATTGGCACTTCTACAAGTCTTTTACAAACCAAAGGCACATTTCAACTCCCCAAGCATCTCTGTGGGAAGGTTATCAAGACTCTTGTAGTTCAATTAATATGAGGGCCGTGTAATATCAATTCGCCAATCTTTCCCATTCATTGAATTTGATCTTCCCCTTAATTCCAGATGCCATAAACATCGCGATAAGCAACAGATAGATTCTTCCTTTTCAGGTCTCAAAGGTAGGTGTCAACCGTCCTTATCCTTCTTTTAGTGCAGAGAAACCTTCATACAAAATATCAATAAAGGCCACTTGTTTCTCATTAATGCCATTCCCAAAATGGACAATTTTCTTCGCGTTCAATTTCTCTGTCAACAACAGAATCCCTACATGCTCTGATCAAAACACATGTATTCTTCAAAGTGTTTCTTTATAGCAAGAAGTTTTGTAAATTTAAGAGTAAGATCAGAAATGAGAAAACCTTTTGATCTCTTGTAGGCTGAGTACATGTAGCCTTATCTTGTGTATCTCATGCAACACTTTTCAGTAATCTTGAATATTTCCTCTCCATCTACTTTTGAGGTATACCTCACAGCATCTGTCTTCCTACTACTATACAGCATAAGGCTATCTTAGATGATGGATACGAGCACTTCCAGATACTGTACATGACAGATTGCCCGTATAAAATGATAAAAGTGCGTAGAATACGTCAGTAAAATTATGTTTCAGTACTCTCCACATTGTTGTTATTCACTGGAAAAAACCTAGGAATGTATTCATTGAATAAAAATATATGTATATGTTGTTCCAAGCTTATCTTGAAAACGTCTCTCAATACACTCTTCTTGCAGCATTACCTTTGGTGTTTTGACCAGGCAGAGTGTATTTTTTCTCCAGTATTGCTTGACTTAATTCTTGACGCTAATCCTCAGTTTCAGTATCATCTAACGCTTTGACTTTCTGTCATCTACCCGCGTTCAAGTTTTTAATTTTAATTTCTTGAATGTCATTTCAATATAGGAATTAGAGTGAGGTTGCCCATTGTTGTGAGAGCTGAAAACACGGAGTCAATACTGAGTATCATTTTATTCAGGAATTACATCACTTACATTCATGGTATAGATTTGAAAAGAATATTGACGTTATACAGTTAAGCAGGGGACAATGAAGCATTTAGTAAATGAGAACAGACATGAGAGAGACAAAGAAGGTTTAAATTATTGTTGTCCCAAAGAATAATTTATTACATATTAGGATGAAAGAATAGGGATTAGTGATAATAGGTCTCCATGTTGAGTTTGTGCAATACAAAACATAATCGTAACTATTACATAAGTTGAAGTGTAGCACCATAATTGAGATTCAAATTTATTGTGGGAACGAATAAAGAATCATCAAGAAAATTATAATTCATCCTTATAACCAAAAAGCAAATACTATTGATTAATCCATCTTCCCCTTAAACAACATTATTCTGCTCTACCTTGAATTTGTTCTTGTGTTGCAGGGTGTAAGTAATAACCAATTGAAAGTTAGTGTTGTGATGGACTTCGGTCTTTATTGGTGTTAACCGCTATACATTGGTCACAATTTGCACAAGAGTCATTTATTCCTGAATCTATTCTCTCCAGCAAAATGTTTCAAATCCATATTTTTCTGGAGCCTAGCGTGACTTTTAATAGTGTTCTTGTGTAGTGTCACAGGCCGTTTTAAGTTAAGATTCGATCGGTTGATTGGCTTTCTAATAGGAAGAAGTGTCGAAATTGTGTAATGCTGCTGACAAGTCATCTATATGATATCCAATATTTTTTTATGAACTATTCTGAGCATTTTACCTAAGTATCAGTTTATATTGTCCTCATTACCAAAAAAACTCAACGCTTAAAGTTACGGCCAAAACTTTACTCTATTTTATGTCTGACGGCCTTGTCAAAATTAAAATGAAATTAGAAGCTCCAAAAGAGGTGAAACAATGTTTGCTGGGGGGGTTTGTCCTACATTCGCTGAATCTTGAATGTCATTATTAGAGGCAGGTCGTATTTGATAAGGATTGGCGTACAAATGATCCGAAATCATGTTCTTTTGTGTCATGTCAGACGCTATAGTAGTGTTTGAAGAAGATGTTCCGCACCTTTCAACAGCACTAGATAACGTCATGTAACATTGAGCAAAATGCCATTGTATGCTACTCCAAGCATAACAACTTCGAGCAACATTGCTCCCTCTGCCACCTTCCCAAGGGTCGTAGATTACAATCGGATCTACTGTCAGCATTCCAGTAATTGGATCGATGACACCACCAGCGGGCCTTGGAACGTATGGAGAAGGCCCCCTAGTGCTCAACTCGACATAGTTTGAGAAGTTTCCAGCAACGTCTATTGCAAGGCCTCTAGAGTCAAAGCGTTGACCATAATACAGCAAAAAGTGAAGTAGCAATTTGCCAGCAGTAGTTTCCCCGGAACACAACACCTCAAGTACATCATCTGAACCCTGTGGAAACACTGATGAGAGACCATTAAGAGCGGAGTCATTTGAAAGATTTGAATCGGTTGCATTATTCGGGTGTGACTGCGGCTGCAACTTCTCCTTTAAAACTGTTGGCGCAACGTTGATATGTGATCTATGCCTAAAGGGCTTCTCGTTTTCTGATACTCTACTGTTACATTTCTTGACTTGAGATGTGGCAGATATCTGCGTTTGATATGAATCTAAGCCGCTTTCAGAGAGTTTTGATGAAGGAGTTCCTTGAGAGGTAGATTTCTGGTTACGGCTCAAAGCTTCTGCAAATGACTGTGTGGAAGGCTTCGCGCTGATTGGGGTGTTCCCCCCCGCAGAAACCTTTTGACTTGAATTCTTTTTCGCGATAGACGCCCATGAAGAGTTCGAAAAGGCTTGTTTTTCAGAAGTTATTCCGCGCTCTCCACCTCTGTTCATTACATTACTATTTCCCCCTCCCGACTCCTTACAACTGTAGATAGACTGTTTCTTTAGCTTGTCGTTTGCAATGGCTGTGTCTTGTGAGGCTACAAGCTCTCGGTGTCGCTCTATACACTCAATCTCTTCTCGGATTATTGCCCTCTCTTGAACAACTGCATACACCAAAAGAAGTAGTGCATAGCTGCTGAGGCCGCCAGAAAACGGCTCATTTAACCTTCGCTGAGCCAGCAATTCCTTAAGCACCATGAGAACTTGAACGAACGGAGTATTTTCTCTGGGCAAACCAGTTTCGGCACATGCTTTTTCTACAACATCAGCAGAAAATTTCGTTGAACCGATCCCACCATGTTCGGGTCCATCAAATGTGATATCTATCGAAAATAAACCGTTCATGACATCAGCGCCTCTCCAGGGAGGGAAGGAAGTATGACCTTGTGGTATCAAAGGATCACAAGGAGTAATCGATGATGTATCTGAGGTTAAGAGATGTTGCTGCTGGATCATCCAATTCTTACGTACAGAATCGAATAAACCATGAAGTTTATATGGATCGGCAAGAATTTTTACCACAGGGACCGTAGCAGTTGGTATGGCCTTCACCTGAACAACCCAAGCTTGTCTTTCAAGCTCTTCAGCAAGACGCAATACTCTTTCACCATTTGGAGAGAGCCTTCCATAAGCATGGGGAATGTGATTTTGAGTTTTAACATCCAATCTGGAATTTCTTTCGATAACCAAGTCGCGTGATTGGCGCTTCTTGGAGCTGTGTCTGTATGATGCAGAGATTTCATCTTGACTTGATGTGAGGCCAAGTATGACAGCGTCTAGATCAGAAGACGGAAGATCTAAAAATGTAGCACAGCTTCCGTACAGCTCGACTTTCCCACGATTTTGCCAGATTTTCGAAACGGATTCCTGCAAAGCGACCAAAATTGCATTCCGTTCGCATCGACGAGTTGAAAGTGCCATAGCTCGCCTTGCCATGAAAGCATTCATATCTCTTGAAAGCCGATCACAAACGTCTAAAAGGTGATAACCAACATCATTTTGATTCGAGGAGAAATTGTGGTGATGTCGATGTTTTGAGGCGTGAGGAGCCTCAAGACTGGAGGCCACCGATGATGACGCACTGTTTGTATTACCGGGTCCAAGAAGTGTCTCCAGTGGTGGAGATCTGTTGCCCTCCTTATCAAGATCCACTTTTGGTTGAAAAAATTCCACTTCTTCTCCACCTGCAGCTGCTGAGCTTGCATCGTCTACGACAATAATGGCTCCGGTTGCTTGTTCTCTACTTCGAAGGTTCTCAATTTCCTCTGTTGCAAGGCTGGATAGTGTGTTTGCTGATGCGCCTGAGAGTGTTTCAAGAATTGTAGGTGCAGTACTTTGATCTGCTCCACTCACAGCCGTTTGCGTGCTCTTCGATCTCATCTCAGGGTTCACGGATTTGCTTATGGTTGTCGTTGTACCACGGGGAATTCCTGAATGGGGAGATGACCTTATTCCTGATGGCCTTTGTTGCACAGGAGTTGCAGCTGTAGTACCACGCGAATGCTTTCCTAAAACTACATCACGCAAAGTTACGGGCTGTAGCGTTTGGATGGGACGGAAGTCAGGATTTTCCATCCCTAAGTTGACGGGATCACAATTCGATCGACACTTTCTTTCATCACGTGTAGATCCTCTAAATTGCTGACGTTCTCTTATCTCAGTATCAACAGAATCCAAGACAGAAGCTAGGACGTCTCTTACAATCTTTCTTGTTGCATTGCGTTTTCGAGATGCCATAGTTCGAGCGGGCTTCACTTTACGCGCGGATGATGAATTCAAACGCCAGTTGCCTTGGTTGCTGTGGTGTGATGAACCAGATCCAAATCTTGACTTAAAATCAGAATTTTTTCCACGATTTTTGTTTTTACTCTTAGACTCAACAGTTTCCCACACGTCACCATCGTCAACGTCAGGGTCAATCAACGCATGAAGTTTCGTTTGATCATTAACGCTGTAGATGTTGTCATCAAAAGAGCTTTGCAGGACAGTCGATTCGACAACATCTGAAGAAGGACTAATGATATCAGTTTCCCCATTCATTTTCGCATCGCATTCGATATCAGACGTTATTATCTCCTCGGAATAAGAATTGGCACATTCAATATTGCTTTCATCAAGCAAGATCAAACTAGGCTCTTCTGACAGAACAATTTCTTCCGCGACTGGTGAAAATGATGGCAGATTTGTAGGTGCTCCGGCTTTCTCTTTTGATTCAATGGATACAGACATATCTAAAGATATGAATTGTTCAACAGGGGCTTCGCTTACTCCATTACCTTTCTCACCAGTTAAAACTTTGCGTTTCTATTAAGCATAAGAGGATTAGTGATATTGAGAATACAGATCAAAGAAAAGTTAGACATCTTTTCGTACCTTCTTCTTCTTTTTTTTCTTTTTCTTAGAAGTTACAGTTTTGCTATCTTGCACTACAAAAGAGTCTAGGCTTTGCTCCGAAACATGAGCTTCATCATCATTCACCTTCTCGATTAATTCAGAGCATGCAATCGAGTTCTCTGTTTCTGTTGAATTAGAGAAGGCTTGTAATAAGAGATTTTTAAATACTTGGTCAATTTCTTGGAATCGACTTTCGTTATAATTACGAAAGTATGAAAAAGGCAAGAGAGGGAAATCCTGTAAAGGAAGTGGAGGCATCACCTCAGTATCCAAAACAACAGGAATCACCTTCAACTCAGAATATAGTTTGAAGATTGATGGTTTTTCCTCTGCCAGATTGCCTTTCGAGGGCGTAACGAGAGCTGTTTCTATAATTTGATCATCCATACTTTCTCCTAACATGAAATGCGCTGATGACTTCAAGTTACATTGAGATCCACGATAAGCCTCGAGCAACGAAGCTTGTAATCTTGAAAGTATGACGAGCGAGAGCGGCACATAAGTTTCATTACCCCGGCTGTCGAATCTCTCTGCATGATATCCTAGAATCGCTAGCCAAGTTGAGGAACTTTGGTTTAAAAACATTGGTGGAGGGAGAAGAACCGTATCGAATTTTGAAATGAAGGATGGATGTACGATCAGTATCGGCCAGGAACAGTGTTTTCTATGCGACATGAAAGGCGGACACCGAAATCCATGCTCTAGTGATACAGATATGACTGAAGGAAAAATAAAAGAAAGTTGATTGAGAAAACCGTTGAGCGGTAGGTTTTGAATAACGTTCGCCTCTTTGGATGAACTTTCCATAACTGCGTTATCCTCTGCATCGGTTTCAAAGACCTTAACACTTTGAATCAAATGAGTTGGAGCCACGTTAGCGTCGCCGTTAAATAATGTTGTTGTCCTTCCCTCGTTGCATTCTGTTGAAATCGGCTCGTTGAAGTTAAGGATCTCTCTACCACCACATTGATCTGAAATAACTGAATTACTAGACTGCTGGGATAAAGAGCACTGAGACTCCATACTTTTAGTGTCCAATTTCGTCTCATCCGTTGATGACGGCACCAATGTGACCTCTTGATTGTTGACACAATTACTTTGGCTCATAATGAAAACTTTCTCGATCTCTTTTGTCGAAAACTCTTCATTCGAATTGCACAGATTCAGGTTGATATCAGTCACTGTATCTGAAAGCATAGATTGAAGAAATATTCTAGGTTAGATAAGGCGAAAGTGATAACCAACCAAAATTGAAGGAACATGCGCGCAACTCCGCGCAAAACAACTCGAGAAACCAGGATGTGCATATTGGAGTAAAATCTGCGGGAATTTCGTTCGAGCTCCTTTTTGTCGAAATACAGTGGTATCGAAAACTCGTGCACTCACCGTTAGCAAGCGACGGATTTACGTTGTTGGATAACGTCGTAGACAATGATAGGAAATGAAACAATGTTAAAAGAAATGGTTTGTCATCAATCACCAGTGCTGCGGATCGTTCGTCACAAGATTTCTGAGCCCACCAAGTTGTCAGAGGTTCATTAACGTCACCTGTAGTGTCACTCATTCGGTCGCTATCGAAATGAACGTAGAAAGAGCTCAAGTGAAAGGAATACTTCAAGGCAAAGATGATGATTCAGTTCGATTTTCCAATTATTCTTAGAAACAGTCAGTGTTCAGGGTTTTCCCCTATTATCAATTCGTGGTGTAGGCCTTAAACGCAAGAGGCTCAGGTTGTCCTCGGAATATATCAGATGAGTCGAATCCAAAAAAGGCTTGATATAGGAACCACGGATATAACCTAAGAGATCTGAATGAGTTTTCTATCACGCGATGAATGATATTACGATAACAGATGATGTGTACGTTTTAGTCGATGACAAATCCGTCAGCTTTGGAACAACTTTATCTGACTATTATGCGATTTTTTTTCACTAAAAGACCCGGATCTCTTCGGGGAGGAACGGCCTGGAAAATCTGTACGGTCGTCCACTCTTGAATTTTCATCACAACCGCAAGGATATTGCCCCACATCCTGCTATTGGAGACTCCGACAATCGACAAGATTCATAAAAAAAACACTGTCGAATCGTGTTGTTACCTCTCTACATCCAAGTTTATACTATGCTTTAATCACAGTAGATACTTCAATACAAATAATCTCTAGTAATAAATTTACACGTCTAAGTGTAATTATATGCACAATATCCTTGATAGCGATTGAAGCCTTAATGACATTGATTGCCGTATAGAGAAACGCTTTCACCCAGCCTTTTTTAATGCAATCCAGGACCAAATTTCTTTTTTCTCGATCCTGAAAGAACAAATGACTTACATATTTGACTGATCAAGACAGGATGTCATTGGGAAATTAATAAATTGCTATGCTTAGATGCTGTGAGAGGCATTAACAGTCCATCTTACTCAATTTTCAGATCATCCATGTCTAGGTTGAGTAAGCTGTATTCTTGTATTCCTTTTAATATATCAACAGTTTATGACAACTCTCTTCCTGTCGTTATTACACAAATAGTGATTGTGCACATTCATAGCTTTGTAGCACTGTAGTTGCTGATGCTGGACGAGGAATTCAAATCTATTTGTGACTTCACCTATGATTGTAAGCTTATAGTCAGTATCTACAATCTTTGAAGATTCAAGTCCTAATGTTTTATTTCACTTACACTCAGAAGCAACTCAATTAGGGACTCTTGAGTTGACAGATCATCCCTGTCTTTTGTTGGAATGGTGTCCGTATTCCAGGTCACAGTTAAATTTTTCAAATTTTAAGTAATACCTTGTTCTCGTAGAACATCTTGACCAACTATAGTGGCATATTGTTTTGACGATAATATAAGACGGCCATCCGTATGAGAGTTCAAAAATTCGGATAGCATACTGATCTAACTGTTTCTTGGATATTAAAGGATTTTTAGAAAGTTCTAACAATTCACGATTTTATGAAAAGAGGAACGCGTGCATGAGCCGTAATCGTAAATACCGTAAACAGAGCAATATGAATGGAAAATGAATGTTAAAGATGCTTTAAGTTTTTTTACTTAAAGTATAACGAATAGGGAGGAATAGGCTGAAAGCTAAGGTAATTGAATGAAAAAGTAAATTTAAATAGAAAAAAATCAATTATTTTAGTCGCAACAATCAGATATTTTATATTAGTTATAAACTTGATTTGGGTAATTTCATGTGTTGTAATTAAGAGGCTAAAAATGTGAAGTACGTTACATATTCCTTAGTTTTCGTGGCATGGATATCGTAGACTCTTATTAATATATAAAATTCAATCTCTTGACAAATGGTAAGCTAACATATGATATATGGAGCTCCTTCTAAAATGTACTATGAACAACTGATAATCAAAATAAAACAGTTTTGAATGGGAACACATTTCTTGAAAGGCAAATCTCGTTCTCTATGAGACTTCAATTAATCTTCAAATTACAATAGGGAGAACCATACTTACATATACAGTCAAACTTCAATGAAAGAGTAAACATGATTTGACACAAAATCTACAAGACATTTTGTAGTTTACGACGAAAAATTTTGAAGATTTTGAAGTATAGTGTTTTTTGTCATAAAATGAATTTGGGATTGGTCTATTACCTTGATACATATCTAAATTCTGAGGATGCGTTCAAAAGTTAATATGGTATCATCTTTACGAACCTTCAGCGTTGGCATGAACTAAATAAATGCCTCAAGATACATCTCCTATTTCCATCTGAGATCTCCGATACGCAAGAATGATGTCACAAAAGCATGATATAGCAAAATAAAAATGAGGAGTTGAGATCTAGGATTGCTAGGCAGATGAACTTGTCATAGGCAGAAACCGACGAATGTGTTTAATCAATAGTGTTGAAAGTGGGATGCTCTGATGTATGAGACACGAAATCCGATTCACCACTTTTTTATTTGCAATCGCAGACTTCGGCTTTTTTAATACTCCGAGAGACTAATGGCGAAACGTTTTCAGTTCCGATATTAATGATGGACAATGCAATCAATAGGGTTAAAGTTCGTTCTTGAATCTGGTTTTTTTTTTCCTTTCTTTCAAACTCAGCTTACCGCTTGCCACTTACCACACTCTCCGTACTCCTCTGGAATCGCAGTATATTTCAGACAAAACACCTTGTTAGTCACACGATAGTAGATATTCTTTGAAATTGAAACGAAGGATCCAAGCAAACATGGCGATTCTAAGTGAGTATTCTTCTAACAGATTCGTAGTTGTGCACTTAGTATTTACGTTTGAACCTTCGGAATAGTTTTTATGGTTCGCCAAGACGATGTTAAGAGTTGAGCTTATTAGTCGGATTGGCTTGGCTTTTTTCGAATACCTGACTTTTGATTCTAACCTTTATGTCTTACTTAAATAGAGGCTGGAAAGGTGGTGATTGTCTTGGCGGGGCGCCATGCAGGGAAGAAGGCAGTTGTTGTGAAAACATTTGAAGATGGGAATTCTGAGAAGAAATATTCACATTGTTTAATTGCAGGGCTTGCACAGAATCCAAGAAAAGTCACTCGTGGAATGAGCAAAGCTAAGGTTGAAAAAAGATCGAAAGTGATGAAGCCTTTTATCAAGTACGTAAATGTCCGTCATGTTTTCCCAACAAGATATGTGGTAGACATCGATGTGAAGAAAATTGTTGACGAGGCTGACCTCATCGATGCTGAGCGTAAGGTCTCTTGTAAGAAAGAGTTGAAAAAACTTTTTGAAGATCGATACTTGAATCAAAAGGAAGTAACCAGCGAGAAAAAAGCAGCGGGAAGTGCATATTTCTACGAAAAACTGCGATTCTAAATAACATATACTTTTCACCTTGTACAGGCTGTTAATGATTTTTATACATCATGGTTGCTTCGAAAATGTCTACATCGGTTACTGATCATAGGTGTTGAAATATAGCATATTGTTTTCAGAGATAGTGGTTAGCGAAAGGGAGTCCATTTTCGCTCGATGTAAATTTAATCATTTCAGCCTTAATGCAAACCAGGTTTCCATTATTCGTCTTTATTTAGGACGGCAAATCTAGGGAATTGTAGAGGGTCAGGATCTAGATGAATTATGTATTGATTTCTTTGTCTTAGCTTATATTCAACATTGCTTTCTTGACGGACGCGCTATTTTTGAGGAGTCTCTCCAATTGGCCCCCGACTACTAACACTAATTTAGTCGACAAAGGCATTGAAAATATTAGAGTTGCAAAACAAAGAGTTTGCGAGATCCATTTTCAAATGTTTAGTGATACACGGATAGCCTTCATACAAGGAAATGCTTCTCTAGGCTAATATTACCATACTTTCAAGATAGCGCCTGATCTTTTCCATACCATTAGAATGTTTGAACACGAGATTTTAGATAAATCAGAAGCAATATTATTGCTAATTGGGGGATAATTTTACGATTGCAGTCTCAGCGACACACAAATCTTGATCGCCTGCATATAACCTAAAGATGTGATTGTAGACCATGTTCAAGTCCAGGGCAGTGTGGAAGGACATATTTCCAATGGAATAATCATGCAACCAACGTTTGGTATTGAAAAAGGCGTCAATTTGCCAAAAGGTTGGGCTTTGTAATCATCCCTCGTATCTTTGGCTTACATTGAGGGGGAAGGTCATTGTCCTTCTCAAGGGCTCTAATGTTCAGGCATCATGCACTTTAGTTGCTGTTCCAGAAATCTATAAGGAGAGGTGTAGATGTGTACATGGATGGGTTGCTTCATGCTTTCTTTTAACCAAGAATATTCTTATTGGTTAATTTTGATTTTTTCTATTGTTCTATCAAGGAGGTCATAGCGTATTTCGAAAAGTTGAGTCTGTTAATCCTTAAACAGGTAACCTCCTTAAAGAACAAATTCTAAATCAAGAACCTATTATTGAAATAGTCTAGTATACAGGTTTACTGAGCGATCATAAGGAATGTTGCATCAGCCAAATGTTTTGCCAGTTAATCATTTTTCGTAAAATGAAGTTATTTCTGTGGCTATTTCTTGAATTATTTGCATCATGCCCTACATTCCAATTTCATATTAGATTTTCATTTTAAGGTAAAACTTTAGAAATGTGTTTTAAGAAATAATTTCTAACGGTATCCTCCCAACATAAAGCAAATTCATTTTCTCTTTGCGTGTTCACGTAAACTGATAAATGAGCTTTAAGGCTATAATGTCGATATAACTATCAGTTCATTTAATAGTTAGACATCCTGAATGGCTCACCCAGGTGGTCATGAATCTTGAGGTATTGAAATCTCATCCTTGTTGGATCTTGAGGTCCTTGATACCTAACGTATGCTGAAGTCATTGCCTCGAATCTATTCTTTATTTGATGACGCAATTTCTTCTATTAAAAATTAATTAAGTATGATTCTTTCTTTCGATTTTGACGATTCTTGCCTTTCCTTCCATGGAATTTCAGACTTGTAGATTTTTGGAAGAGGAAAGAATTAGTTGGAACTAGGTTGTTTTCTTCTTCCTTTTATCCTTTATTTATGACCTGTACAAGCAACTTTCACACTCACCAAATCCAGTTATTCACATTACATATATTAATGAATTACAAAGAGACAATTAATTCAATATCCAATTGAACTGTACTAGCAACATAGGACAGCTCCGTTTCACGAGCACAAATGACTCTCATAGACCACAGCTTATGTATAGAACAGCTAATACTCATTATTTTTACTAATTTCCTTTCTGTAACTGGGGTGTCGATCCTTATTTTCTCCTGAATGGTAGCTTTGAAATCTATTTCGTTTTCGTAGCGTCAAGAATGCTGCAAAAACAGAACAATTGCCATAATTTTGGAAACCCGTAACTCTATCACGTAAAGTATTTGTGATCACATAAAATAATGGCGAAGTGAGGAATGGTGACAGCACTTGCCTTTCATTTCTTGGCGGCCTTTGCTTCAACAGATGTCGCATTAACTGGCTTTATGTCGCGGGAGAATAAAGGATTAACTCGAGTGCTACTAAACGCATATGATGGTTATGACTTGGAAAAGGATCATTTCGTAAAGGATTTTGATGAAGAGGATGCGATGATTCGTGAGGATCTGAAACGAGAGCTTCTCCTCCTATCCTCCGTAACAAACAGAGGCGAATACACCAGCTCAGAAGAAAGAGATATAATCATCGATGTTGTGACACAGCTAGGTACGAAAAGGTTGATTTACTGCAATGTTCATGCAGTCTTTGAAACTCAAATATCTAACATCTTTCGTAAAATGTTGCAGAGGCATTGAATCCTACTTCGAATCCTGCTTCAAATTGCATAGGAGAATGGGATCTGTGTTTATCTTCAACTCAATTTTTTCGTTCATCACCCTTCTTTCAAACCCTTCGAACTTTTCTTGATGATCGCGACATGGCCGAAAATGTTTTTGAAATGCACGAACGAGCCACAAGTGCATCGCGCGTTGGGCGTGTTCGCCAAATAATATCTGCAGACGAATTCGTATCTGAGATAGAATTAGAGGTTGGGGTCCTTCCTGGATTTCCAATTACAGCAAAGGGGAAGGTCGTGACGAAAGCATCCCTTCAGATAACAAGTCCAGAATTGTTAGAACTCAGAATAATGTCGACCCAAATTCAGGGTTCCAATATTCCTCTTTTGAATCAAATATTGGAAAACTTTCAACCTGAATTTCGCATTGGAGATATATACAACGTTCTACAGGGAACTGTCCCCTTGGTTCGACTGAAAACATTCTATGTTGACGAAGGTATACGAATAACGCGAGATGTCGACGATAATTTTTTTGTCTTCTCAAGGTCTTAAAATTGTTATCGACACTAGAAAGCATACAACTGCTAGATTAAGAAAGCAAGGAATCTTTTCGCTCTATGGTAAACTCCTTTTTCCATTATGAGGATTTCGGAAGATAATAGCACTTGATTTGAGTAATATATTACGTTTCCTTTACAGGAGGATACTTCATCATTTTATTTCATACGTCCTTTTACAAAATGATGTATATGATAGCAAAAGACAGTATCGATGTCAATGAGTATAGCTTCATGTCCGTATTGCGTCTACACGACTTGACACTACGCAAATCAATTGAACATCTTTCATACATATATCAATAGTTCTACAGAATTTGCCATAATTCAGTTGATCTTCTCTATGATGAATTTATCTGAATGAATCTAACTCTCAAATGTATTGCACGTTAACCTTGATGCAATTGGCATTACTCCTTTGGGATGTTACAAAAGAAATATACTGAGACGTTCATACTTTTAAACTCTACACTTGCTTGGAATTTCATTTCATAAGTTCATCTATACTGCCTTTTGATAGTTGTGAATATCACTGCTTCTTTTCATGGAATTTCTCTCCTCCAATATGGTTTTTACTCATATTTCAACTGCATTTTATTCCTGTCTTGAGTCAATCTGACGGTACAACACATTCACAGCATCTTCCAAATGATTTCATTACAATTTGTTGCCTTTTCTTCGTGTCTCCATAGCCAACACTACTTGATTATTGCCGTTGGCTACTCATTATACCACTGCAATGAAGTCTTTGGCATCAAATTTATGCCAAGACCCAAATGTTGCCTTTTTCCAAGAATAAGTTATTTGAGATAACAGCTGTGGACTTATTTTGTCTTCATCTTGGGTTTTCACCGATTCTACACTTGTGAGATTGGACCAATGGGCCTGCACGTTTTAAGCAATTTTTCTGAAACTAGAGACACTTAGCCTTCAGGTCACTCTTCTAGACCTACAGACTGCACGATACTTATCCGTGGCTCAACGGTAAACATCGTCGTGAGAGATGTTGACCGCCTTTTTGACTGCTTGGGAAGTTCCTTAACAAAAATAAATGTTTTCTCACCTACCTTAATACAAGGTACCTGTAGTCAGTTGACAATATTCGAAGCTTTGCAAGTAAACTTCTTTGAGTACATTCGAAGCTTGAATAGATTACCATTGAATGTTGCACTATCCTGCTAATGATGGCATTCCAAGTCGCCTCTTGATTCTCGTCCTTTTCCTTAAAATGTCTTATTCTTTCCTTCTCTGTTCTCTTGATTTCGTAGAAATGTTGATCAACTCCTCCCTTGCTCTCAGTTCGTCTCTTTTGACAATTATTCACTAGGCTCATCAGAAAACTCATTTCAAGTGTCTTGATGCAACACAGAGCCCTATCTTTGAACCCCACCTTGACAAATGTTGTTATGTCATCCCCTCATTCAACCACTTATCTGAATTGTTAATTTCTAACTGGCTTGTAAGATTTTTGTAATGATGAGCAGTTAACAATAATGACAGCACAATAAGAATACATTTCAAATTCAAAAAATTGAATCTGAAGAGACTTTGATCACGTTTATACGGAAGGTTCCAGAGTTTTTCTTGTTTTCGGCTGGTTGTGTATGATTGGGTATTTTTTCTTTTAGAAAGAGCTTTGATTTCATTACAGCTTCCATAATATTCTAGAATGAGTAATATTATTAAAAGTTTGTTCTACCGTTTATTAGAAAGAAAAGGAGAGGTCGGTTTGTAGGAAAAATTCTAAAGCAAGGCAGAAAGGTCAGGCTTCAAGAATATTTTGCTAGTCAAGATAAAGATCCCAACGTTTGAAGATAAACTTCAACAAGAAGACGGAAGAAGTCAGAAATTTGTCAAGGAGTGCGGATTTGAAAGAGATTTGCTTGCAAGACATCAACACTTTTGATTCATGTTCGGAGTCGCTTGAAAAGGTTTTCTTTGATACTAAAGGTTATAAGACTAAGGTGCATGCGGATGGTAATGCTATATTGGCTTAGGAGACGCTGAAGTAAAAGTTGGATCCAGTGTTTGCTCCTTCTTTGGTGAGAGGGACTTTTGGCAATAAGGTTGGAATGCATATGTATAAGAGATTAGGCTTACTCATTTTTAGGAAATGCAAATTGAAATCAGACGATTCGGTCTACTGTGTGAACGATTCTCAAGGGCAGCACATTGAAGGAAAATAGAATTGTAAATTGAGATTGAGAATTCAGCAACAAAATGGCAATGAGGTTTTAGTGGTAGTTGTAAGTTTGATGTGTGTGCCCCTTGACCTCTGGATTAATCTATTTTGTATCAATAAGCTTTTTTGATCGGAATTGAAAGTATCTCAATCAAGTTGATGAAAGTCGTTTCAAAGCTCAGATTTGACCAAAATAGCTGAAATAAAGATTGCACCTATCATCATTAGAAACTGCATTCATGGAATCAAGAAAGGAGAATCACACTGCGTCAATTATCATCAACAAGCTACACAAGATTCTGAGCAAATGTGAGTTGGCAGAGTTAAACGTGGCTGCAAGTACGTACGATTTCAATGTTTATGGAATGGTGGAAGCCTTAAAAAAGTGAAATTAGCAAAGAAAGCAGGAGAGAGCTAACAAGTTATGGACTGGCATCAATGCCATCAAGAGTTACAATGATGTGTCCTTTAGGATGATTTTGAATGGAATTCTGTTCTGGGATCTCATGGCAAAGTTTATAGAAATCAAAGCATAGCTTGCACACGGTGATTTAAAGGAGAGAATATTCATCAAAGTACTATAAGAATGTCGATGAATGCCTTATCTTAACGAAGACAATCTATTGGATTGTGCAGTGCTGGACAATTTTATGTCAAGCTTATCCACGCTTTGAAGACTTGTTGATAGACTAGAAGTTCAGTAAATCTACATGATCGTACAGCACAGCCCTAAGGCCAAGAATGTAAAAAAAAGAATTGATTTCAAACAGAGGTTATTTCAACTCCATTTCTCACTAAAGTGTAAGTTTAGCTCTATAGGACGGCTTGAAGTTTACTTTGGAAACTCATCTCGCTTCTAATACTTAAGAGATAAGAAAAAAATACTTTCTTTTTTGTTCTCAAGGTCTACAATACAAATACTAACAAACCCTAATTGACATATACTTCGCAAGAAATCCATCTAGTATCGTGAATGCAAACGGTTGCCAAGACTATTTTAATAGAAACTTGCAATATTTGATCTGTATTATTCAATAACACTTCTTGGAGAATAACTTTGAAGCCTCCGTCCATATCGGAAATTGTTCATCTCAAAGTGATATAATTAATTAGAAAGTAAATTGATTTTGAATTCAAGCCTGTCATTTAAATCAAAGTCATCGATTCATAGATTCTTCCCAATATTCTATTCAACTTAGCTTCAAGTCTACACTGCTTTGCCAATGATGGGCAGAACGCCAACATTCATGACAACCATACCTTCCACCTCCGCATGAATAGCATCATCATTATCTGGATCAATTATTTTTCCAGTCACAAAAACTTTCCTCCCTTCAATCTTTGTAATGGTTCCCATCACGAGTAAATATGAGTCCAAAGGAATTGGCTTTCTAAGTGCTGTATTAACTTGAACTGTGAACCCCGTCCAGGGCTTACAAGTGCCCGTCACCAAAAAGGAAACCCATCCCACAATATCATCCATCACTGAGGTCATTGAACCCCCATGACAAAATCCTCGATGTGATTCAGCCCTAGCTGTGAAATGTACAATACCTGTTAAGGTCGTTCCCTCACCACCACTCTTCATTTCTCCGATACCATTTCCATACTTCACGAAATATTGAAGAATACGGACAGGAGCGCTAATGTCATGAACAAGATCAAGTCCATTCCATCCATTTCTTTTCCGGTAATCGACACTCTCCCATTCATCCACGGTCAACGCTTCTCCAAAATAGTCTTTGCCATCAGTTACCCATAGAGGCAGCATCCTCACTTGACTCGATCCTGGTAATTCAGAAAATCTAGGAGAACCATCAAGGTTTCGCTGGTTTTCGCTATCGTACATTTCAGATGGGGACTCTGAGGTTGATCTACCAATGGCTTTCAGAATCTCGGCAGCCATCATGGCTCGAGTAGAACGCATTCCGTCACTTTGAACTGAGGATGCTGTAGTGGATGGCGTCTTGACGGATGGAGTTCTAGTTGGAGGAGTTAGAGGTGCTGATGGCATGATTGCCGGAGAAGGGGAGCACACTGAAATTATACTTGCCCCTTCAAAGGCAGCCTTACGTGCCGCTTCCACAGCCTTCTCGGCAGCCTCGCCAGTAGTCGACACACACTTTCCACCCTTTAATATCTCACGGGCTATTTCATATGCAAGGGTTGCTCTTTCTCGTGACTCAAATACTCCAATGTATCGTGATTGTCCAGCAAAGTAGAGCTGAGCTTGCTGATCTCGTAGACGGGTGGGAGGGGGGGGGGGGGAAAAAACAGAACAGATATTTTTCTTGAGGATTTCATTTGATCATCGAACAACGTGAGAAAATTGGAACTTACCCATTTTCCAGAAGGCCTCATCGTCACACCTCTAACAGAAGTTGAAGTCTGTGGTAAATACGAATCACATCGTCTCCCATTTGTATCTTCCAAGTCACCTATTGTGCTCGATGAAGTTTTTTTGTCGGGAGTAGTTGTAACTTTTCGTGATTTCTTGGTTGCTGGGGTAGACTTTCCTGTATTAGTATTGGAAGCCTTCGTTTTAGAAGCTGATTTTATCATTTCTCTGTTCTCAACGCTTTGTATTGTCGATGCAGCTATTCCGGTTGAGGAGATATTGTCTATATCAACATGGAAAGCTAATTATTTTTTCTTTTTCAGCATTGGCGTGTGATGGAATAAAACTCCTCAAAACAATTGAAGGAATGCTAAGGAGTGTGTTTCACTTGTCTTTCACTTAACGGCAATACGGTAGGAAACGTGGATCGAATAAAATAAAGAATTCTATAATGAGAATGATGTCCGATCTCTAGTCTACTAGGTCACTGGTCACTAAAGTGGAATCATCCAACAGAAAAATTGAAGAACTTGAGGAGCATGTATTGTTGTCCTTGTTCAACAGAAGGATTGCATTTAGACCATAGCCAGATGACCATAGAACTCACTTCCTTCAGAGACAAAGCAGTCTTTCCACGCTTCATAAGTTGTCATAATTGTTACATCTGAAGTCGCTAAGTCAGTGTCACGAAAGCAAGCGTTAACGCTGAAAAGTATGCATGCAAGCAATAGGCAAGAATTAACGAAGCCTAGAGATTACTCTATAACGCCGATGGGTCTGAGAGATTTTTTTCCCTTCCAGAAACCATTAAATCCCATATACATTAATCATGATGATATGAAGATCTTAAAATCTCCTTCGCAGTATGGTATTGCCATCGGTACACGCAATATAGTACTTTCCTATCTTACCTTAATCGAGAAAGGGACTATAGGCATTAAAAGAAAAGAGTCGCTAACGCTATTCAGAGTGTTATGCTCTAGATTGACTGCCCCTACTTTGGGATTGATTTATAAATGTGTAAAGTAATTTTGAATTCGTATACAATTACATTCGATTATTTATTTGAGCATGCATAACTAGCCTTCTCAACCATTGACGTCTAGTTCAAAGCGATAAAAGAAAATATATGAAATCATCTTCATATTGTGATCAGAATAGAGTATATATGAAAGACTTAACTGTTTGATCTGTCCCGCGTATTTCTCCTACAATAACAAATCTTCTAGTATTCCTCCTGCAACCACAAATCAACAATAATAACTTTAATCAGAACTTTCTCATTTAAACGTTCTATTGATGCATGAACGCTGCTTAAATTTATTGCATACAACCTATTGCGAGCAAGCAGTAATATCTTACAGATGTGATAGAAAAAGGGTAAAATCAGGTCATATCTTATCTCACATACTCTGGTGGTATATTTATTTTCCATATACTAGGAATATGCTATGAGATTAAATTTGCGAAGAAACTTGGGGACATTCAAATAATGAGTGTCGTCTAATTCTCTGCTGGAACGACATCATTTGCCCACTGCTTTACTGCGTTTTTCTATTGATGAAAGATTACTCTAATATTGTGATGTTTCCCTATCGTAGAGTTCTTTTTTGGCTGGATAATGAACTATGTGAAACTGGATTGCTTCTTAAACCTACAATATCTAATCTTATGCTTCGTCCCTTGATTCTGTTTTAGGCAAAACTGCTTAGCATATCTCCCAATTTTTTTCTCCTTTCCACGTCATTTTGAAAGTTGCTAAAGCGACACTATCAATTCCTTTTGACAGCTCTTCCTTAACATTTACCTGATCAAGTAAAGACATGACCTCCCCATTTGTTTATATAAAAACTAATTAAAAATGCAATAAAGTTTTAAAAAAGACATTAAGAGAATGAACTCATATTCTAATACAGATTTACCAGGAAGTGAACACATATATCCGAACGAGCGATTCGAGACGTTCACAAGAGGGCAATGTGGCGCGGATGAGATCAATATCATTCTTTCTGGGATAAAATAGATCCTAATTTCACCTTGTGCAACTCAGCATAGACTCCTAGCTTGCTGCGAATTTGTGATCTTTCCTCAAGTGGCAAAGAGCGCTTCTTAAGTTGCTTATCTTTCATGGCTGTGAGCACAATTTTTCTCTGTACTTAGAAATTTGACAAATAGAATCATATTGTCAAAAAAGACAACTAGGTCACTAGAGGAGGTACTTCATTGTTCCATTTGCACGTATTCTTAGCCAATTCACACAATTTGTCATTTCTTACGTTTAATTCATGATGAATCCATTCGTTAAAGGGTAGGTCCAGTCCAACCATGAATATTTAGATAGGATTACTTTCAATTTAGAAAGATAATACCAATAGTTCCTTTTCTTCCCTCAAAGATTCCCCCCATCCAATTGTTTCAGTTACGCAATAATTCTAGGAATAGAAGAAAAAACATCGATTCCAATTTCCCTTTCCTAATTGGAGTGACAGGTAACTCCAATTATCTATATGTTGAGGTATAGTTGACATCTGATCCATTTCCTATTTCATCATCATCAACTCTTCTTAAGATAATTGTTGGTCTTGCCAGTTGAATAATGCATATTTACATTGAGATATATTTCTACCAATACAAGGAAGATTCTATTCAGAATTCTCTGCGCGAACAGATTTTTCGTTTCCTTTATATCGTGCAACGTCAGCATGGATTTCAACTGAGTAATGCGTTTCTCTAAGGTTACGGGATATGTTCGGCAATAAATCATGTTTTTGTGATTTCGTCAGAACACATGTTTTCTTCTTAAAAAATATAGGGCAACAAAGTTCCACCAAAGCAATTATACACTGTGACAAGACAATGAAATCATCCAGATTTTTCAGTAGAATAAAGAATAATTTAAAATCTCGGACTCGAGATAATAGTGTGGATGATGTGGGTAATAATCACAGAAACAATACAACGTCAGTGCCTCTACTATTTGCATTGTGTCGTCAATGGGCATGGAACGCCATTGAGTTTCGATGTCACACTCATCCGGAGGAAGCAGGTTATCATGATGATGAAGGAAATACGGCTTTACATTGGGTTGTCTTTGGGAAACCTCCCGTTTCAGTTGTGAATGCGTTGTTGACTGCCTGTCCCTCGATAGTTCGCAGTTGTAACCGTCGTGGAGAGTTCCCTTTACATGGTAGGTAAATCAGGAAAGTCTATCAAATACTTTTCTTCCTTCTTTTGTCTCATATACCTCTTGCTTTAGTGGCGGCGGCATATTCAGCATCTGGTCCAGTGTTACGAGCGTTGATAGAACGGTATCCGGATGGTCTAGGAGTACCATATCGAGGTCTAATGGCATTGCACCTTCTTTGTGATGCCCCTTCGACTGAAGATGAAATTCTTGCAGTCTTGGAACAATGGGAAGGTGTGCGGACAATTTTATACCAAAATTCCTCATTATCAACATCTCAGATTCCATGGAAACTTTGGTGGAGCCATAGTCGAATGGAGATTCATTCCATGCTGGCAAGGATACAACAAACATCGATTCCGATACAATACTATATTTGGCATCATCGTGAGAGATTGGAAGAAGCACCTCAAGATCTTCAAGCATTTTCGAATTTGGATTTGACGATTCAAGAATTTCGAAATTCTAGTGTTTGGCGTAAGTCGGTTCTCCTGCTTCAGGTTATATACAAGGCAGTCCCGATACGATCACAGGAAGATCCATGTCATCAAATACTACATGCTGTTGCTTCTTTAGTAGCCAGTAAGGATTCTGACTATCCACCCGAACTCTTGGAATTTGCTCTTTGGTTGTACCCCGAACAAAGATTGGAGCAAGATGATTTGGGACAAGTTCCACTTCACAAGCTCATGTCAACTCCATACAGAGTGTTGTCCGATACATTGTTACGGACATTTTCATCCGATTCTGACGCGGCCATCATTTTAGACCACAACCAGCGGTATCCGCTGACCCTTGCGTTGACAGTGGGACGTCGGTCATGGAACAAGGGAGGAATAAGCTTGTTAATTGTCGCCAATCCGACTCCTTTAGTCGGAATGGATATAGATGATCGATTATACCCAATGATTCTATCCAAATTGAAAGGAAATGTTGACACAATTTTTCGAATACTCAAGTGGAAACCGGAACTTTGTTCTAGATGCCTAATTGAAAAAAAGTAGTTTTTGAACATGTATCTTCATTAGAGGATATTACATTAAATCATCAATGTTCTTCCCTTCCAATTCAAAGTTCATATCAATTTCCATTGCTTTGTAGAATATATTTTCAAGAAGATCCTTGCACTGATATTCTTCGCTATCAAACGCAACCTGTGATGAAAGAGGAATGTAATATATATTAATACATATATAATTCTGGATAAGTTAGTCATCTATATAATCATAATGAAAACACCATAATGTGAATTAATCAACAAACAAACGTCTTTTTCAATCATCATGATCATCGCTAGAATTTTTAGTTTGTCACTTGCCTCAGTATCATTAACGAGCTTGAAAACTACCTTGGGTGCTGCTGCGGAATAAGCCAATTTGCGGGATACCATCATCTTTGGATTGGAAATTTGAAAACGTTTGGAGGATAATTGACGCAACAATTCTTTTGCGGACGTCGCTCTTTTATCGACGGCTTTTTATGGATTGAAGAAAAAAGAATTGCGTTTTGTAAAATCCGAATATTTTTCACATGGGTTAGAAAGAAACACATGAATCATTCATCGTTTTCAGCAAACAGACTTGTCGTCCCTTAGATCTTATCCCAAAACTTACGATTGTAGCTTATGTCAACTCGCCGTACATATTTTATCAAATGAGAGGCTATGTCTTTTGTAAATTTAAGTGGCATGGTCGACGTCAACTGTGTTTCGTGAAGGTGCAGGGTTGATGAAGGACCCAGTAGCTCAAACCCTATTACCTTTCCAAAAAACATTTGGCCGTACTTTTGCAAGTGAAACGCAATTTCTTTTGTAGGTAAACTTCTGTTGCTGGAGGACTCAACAGAAGTGGGTTTACTCTGCATACAATTCACACTTAAGCAAATATTTGGATGGGCTAATCCGGATTCTTAGTGAGGCTTCTCTCCCATTTCCATTTATACTTGTGGGATATACCTATAAAATTCATACTTCTATGAAAGGTGTAACTAGACATTACATTTAACTTCAAATCACTCTAAGGTATGAATACTCTTGTCTTCTGTCCGATTTAGCTTTATGATTGATTTGTAATTTATTGCTTGTTTCTTTGCTATGGGCAGTGATTTTCCAAGCAACCGCAAGTTAATATTTCCTAACCTTGATTCTAAATCCTTTTGTTGTAGTTTATATATTAATAATGAATGCTGTTCAAATTATTTTTAGCAATCAACAAATCATAGTGACGATTCACTCAACTCAGGCCTTCTCAAAACGGAAAAAGTCTGCTAGATTCTTTCGTTAGGCAACTTCTTTTGATCTTTTACGTTTCTCATATGGATATATGATCGAATCCTATCCATACGTTAATCCATGGGGTAACTAAACACTTCAAGAATGTATTTCTGAATAAAAAAGATTGCCCATAGCGTTTAGTTGTCCAGTTTACCATCCTGATAAGCAAACTTAAACTTGAAGGAAGCATCTCCACCGAGTATCAACAATGCTTGACAGAACTATCCAAACATTGCATTTTTAGTGTCGGAAATCAGTCAGAGTGTCCAACATCAAATCTATTTATATCAAATATATTCATTTACCAAACGAAAGCGAAAGAGTTGTGATGTGCTCTACTCTTTTGGAACATCACAATCAGTTTAAAATCTTCTAAAAATATGTAACTGCTATTAACACTTTTGTGTTCCGAACGCATTGGTGCATCACGTATGAAAGTCTAGTCTTTTACCACAAAGGTCATCTCTCCTATTCATCGTTGTTACTTCCAAAAACTATATTGAATTCGGCAAAAATGTTCACGGATATTGATTCAATTAAGGAATGGTATTTTTTCTTCTTTACGGTCAAATCTAGTAAGCAAACGCTAACCGCATGCAGAAGACTACGAAGGGAAACTTCACGTTACAAATCGAAACAACCAACGTAAAGCTCTCTCAAGAATAAAGGTTTAAGCAAACTGCGATAATCAACTTTCTACTTCTTTCGCCTTTGCTTCCATTTTCTTTTTCAATCTAGATTTATTGCGTGCTTTTGCCTTCGCTTTCTTTGAAGCAACCTCTGACCTTTCAAGACTTTTTTTACTTTGATTACCATTCAATAGTTCGTCCAATTTGAATTGTAATCGCTTACGTGCAATTTTTCGATTTTGCTGTAAGGATCTAGTTTCTTGGCATTCCACTCGAAGCTGCGTAGGTAAATGAACAAGAACTACTTTATTGGACGTTTTGTTTACCTTTTGCCCTCCCGCACCAGATCCACGGACAAATGTTTCTTTCAACTCACTTTCATTCAACTTTGGAAGCCTCGATGATTGAAGACTATTAGAATCATTGTTTTTATCATCCAGGAATCCCATTTGCTTCTCTGTTTCTTCTAATATTATTGATCGAAAGAAAGAATCCTGTGAAAGGCTTACGTATTCATGGAGCCATTCAATTTCATTGAAAGGTAAAGTAGTATCCAGGTCATTGGCGTCCTCCTCTGTGCTGGATTCTAGAAACATATTGCGCACGATATGAATAAAATCTTTGACAACCTTTACTGCAGATATTCTTTCCATCTCAGAACGGGATAGCAATCTTTGCAATAATTCTTCAAAATGCAAGAACCCTTGAATACCTAGAACAGCCGTTACAATCGATACTAGTTCTTCTTTTCTTTGACTTTTTTCCTTTTGAATTGCATCCTGTTCACTCTTCCAATCATCATAATTTGCCATTACGTCGTAAATGTTTCGTCCATCTCCTCTCATAGATCCGAACACAAGGTCCATACGATTTTCTTTATCCCAAACAATTTGTTCCTTGTATTTAATAGCTACAATTCGGTGTTCAGGAATGGCTAGACAAAGCCTGGTTTCCTTCCCGGACACAGACGTATTGGGGGTATTCACTTTAGATTCCATCAAGTCATCTTCAACGCGGTCGTAATAAACGATGGTAAAGTCCGATTCACATAATGCATCATCCCAAAGTACTCGCCGGAGAACTTCTCGAGCTGGCATTAACTTTCTGGGCTGCATGTCGTTTGGTTCATTTTCTCGAGTTCCTTGTCGTGCAAAGAGGCGTGTATAAGCGAAACTATTTACGTCATTCAATTTTTCCAGACGACACTCTACACCCCGTAACCCACGCCCTAACATTGCGGATACTTCTGACAGAGGTTTGTTCCTATTCTTAAAAAGTAAAAGATCGTCATCTACATTCCACTCGTTGTAAAGATTTGCCATACGTTCTGGAACAGTCTTGTCGTGATGACTATTTTCTTTCATTGCGAAGCTTTCTTCACCATCGTTTCGTATGGATGAACTAAGCCTTAAACCCCTCTCAATTGGACGAACGATATAATTTATGTGACTCGTAAATGAGCAGACAGCTCTGAATCTTCCTATTGAAAGTAGCATTGGCACTGATGTTGTCAACCTCATTGCCAATGGGAATTTGTACAGAATGATGACGATGTTGATTCTCTTTCCCATTAAGACTAGAGCTAAAGGAGATGATTCTTGCAAAAAAATGACAACAGTGAATTCTTTGTCATTGTCAAAGATAAAGGCTTCTGGGTGAGCGTACTTTGAGTTGTTCTAACTTATCAGCATCCTGACAAGCAATCTTGATGATAGACCGAGGGATGGGAATTGGGTCTTGAATTGATATGATTTGGGGGCCCTTGGATCAAACCAAGATTTCAGCTGAATAAACTTATGCTTTTGTTGTTATTGAAGATGAATGAGCCAAAGAATCATTTCAAGATAATTGTGTTTACTGTATGCATTAGCTGATAGAACGTTGTGAGGCGTTTTGTGGCTAGCCTCATGAATGGGGGTAAATCACCATCAGCATCCATTCTATTTAGTTTCTTTTTCTCTACCTTTCCTCATTCGTTCATTGCCATTAACAAATCATCCCAATGAATGAGGTTTTGGTGAAGTCAAAAATGAGGCCAAGTTACTGGCATTAACTTGATGAGATCATGTCTCCCAACTGGGGTTTCATCCACATATGCTTTGAAATCAATTGTCCTGCTTTTACCAGAATCAGGAACTGTGACTTTTGAGTGTTGTCCTTCTTTTTGTCACGTCGGATGGAGAGATGAATGGCAGCTGATTCATAACTGTGTTTATGATGGTTGATTCTACCATTACACTTCTTGTTTGACTTACTATCTCCAAGTTCTTTAAGCTCTTCAAGCATGTGGCTTGGGCAGTGATGCATACATGTGAGATTGGCTGGTACATGTGGTTTACGACAAGATTGTGGGCATGCATGTTGAAAAATAACTGGTAGTTCTGGTTCTTTGAACGTAGGGACTCAATCATGTTTATCAGCTCCTTCAAGAGGGACAGGTATAAACTGAATTAAATCATTGATGTGACGAGGTTGTGCAAGGAAGGCATTTACATCAATTTTTGAGGTTTCGTTACTTGTGTTAACTACTCCTTTGTATCAAGAGTTTTTTCTCACTCCATTTAGACAAAAGCAGATTGTTCCATGCTGATTCATTGCATTTTGATTGCTGTCTTCTTCATAGTTTACAATTACATTCCACTGCTTGGCTGGATCTCCCGTTAGAAATGCCTGCAAGAACCGAAATTGTGGTTCTCCTTTGCCCAGATCCAATGTTGTAAATTAATACCTCTTCCAATGCATGCTTTGCATTCAGACCATTTTGCTGGGTTGGGTCAAGTTTTACATCAAAGGACACAATTGATCCTTCCGGTATCTGAATCAAGTTCCGTCTTTGGCTCAATCTTATATGGACAGTTGTTCACTGCTGACATTGTATGAAGGCAGGAGTAACGCTACCTTTGCCTATGAGCATGTAATTTGACTCCTGGCAGAAAACGTGTTGTACCTTTGTCTGTCGATTTTTTCTTCTCTCTACCTTGAATATACGGAGGTAATGTTTCCTGGTAGCATACTCGAAAAAACGCCGAACAGAACTTGCATCGTCGCTGAGAAAAAGGTCACTGATCCAACTTGTTGTGACCCAAAAAAGCCATTTTCAATTTAAGTACATAAGGGTCTAGTCGTAATGAAGGCAATTTTTGATTCAACTATTTATGGAACTTATGTTTAAGACATTGTTTTGTTCGTGACTTAAACAGCTTCATATCCTCTCTAAACATTGTAATGTAAAAAAAATAAATTTTACTCGACTTTGTTAAATAATACGTATTTTGTCCCTATCAATAATTGTGGCTTTAGTAGAATCTCTCATGTTTCATTATAAAACACAATATCGAGGCTTATTTACTAATTCAAAATGACAAAATTGTAATGAGAATAACTTCAACGCTAGTTAGATCTACCAAGAACCGGATTTTCTTTATTATCTCAACGGGCAATACGACTTTTCCAACATTCACAAGGTCACTCGAGAGAGAATAAAGTTTACAGAAATTTTCAGAAGTCGTTTGGAATCGGAACAGAATTACACGAAGATGAAAAAAAGATTACACGTAAACGATATTTCCTCAGTGCGATCCAGGGATAAGCAAGTATCTGAAAGTAATGGTATTGATCTTGAACAATCCTCAACCCTTTATTGTAACTTCTTCAGAATGAAACATTCGGGAGATTTGATATCAAAGTTGACCATGCAGGATTATAACGAACAACTTCAATCAATGATTCCATCCAATCCACAAGTTTTAAATCCAAGTATTAAACTCGATGATTATTTGCTAATTAATAACCAAAGGCTTATCGATTCGAAAACTGGTAGAACAACTTCAACGGGAAATTCAGATTCTTCCAGTTATACTCATGACTCCATCAAGCTGGATAATGATTTCAAGAGGACGGCGCAATACTTATCTAAAGCCAAAAATTCGCGCCGATCCTCAACTTCAGTTATATCCTCTATGAGACGTTGGAGTCTGGGAAAGCTTCCCATAAATGAAACTTTGATATATCTAAACGATAAAAAACTTGGGAGTATCCCGTTCAAATGTCCCAGTATGATGCTGCATAAAGCAAGATATATTCTTCTATCCTCTTTCCCAGCTTTGGAAGGGAGCTGCTTTTGTTTTAACACTCCATGCTTAAAACGGATTGACAGAGAAGAAGAAGAAACGATTCATGTAAGCTACTGTATAGGCGACAACAATCTCAACCTCTCCACGAAAGAAATAACAAAAGAAAAATTTGATGACTTTAAATTCTCGGAGGAAAAGATTCGTGGTCTGGCTACCGAGGCTGACGAAACTTTACGCCGGAGTTTCCGAATATTGGAAAATACATCCACGATGAAATATACAAAGAATCCTGACTCTACCCTTCCAAAGCTGAGCAAAGATTGCGTTCGCTTTGTCAGACGCATTGCTCGAGCTACCATTGATTCCTGCTCTTCCAGTGAAAATCAAGATGGTCCTGATATCAAATGGAAGATTGTACAACAACTTGTAGCTCGATTAGAAAAACAACTGTTGATTTGTTCGTCACGGCAAGAGCTTGCCGAATGGTGGTATTACCGAGAAGACCAAGCAAATGTAACGAATATTGTTAAATCGATTCAGAAGGAATTTCGTCAATCCAAGAAGATTCGTATGGATCATCCGATCTTCTCCTTTAAATTGCGAGCGCTATCTTCTGAAATTTTATCTTTCGTAGATGTTCTTCATGAAGCAGACCTATTCAAGTTTACAGGGAAAAAGTATGAAAGCGAACGAACACGGCTCGCAAATTTTATAGGCGTGTCTCCAGATCAACTGCGTCGTGACATATTGGCAAGAAAGAATAAAGTTTTCTTTGATCTTGAGAAGGAGAATTCTTTGTTTTGCTCTGTTGAGTCTCCGACGGCTTACTTTTCCAAAGCAAATCTTTCAGGCTCCTTACGATCAGATTTAATTCTGAACCCGATCATGACCTTGCAAGAATCAATCCTAAATGAAAGCGCTGAGCAGTATTGTTTCGGCACCCGTGAATGGGCATTCGATGCATTTGATGTTTGGATAGAAAACTCCCGCAATTCAAGTAGATGTTTGATGTTCACCGCACCATCGGGTTGGGGTAAGACCGTTTTCGCCAGCAAACTTGTTCGATGTCGTTCTCAAAAGATTTTGGCATATTTTTTTTGTCGTCATGATGATCATCGCTTCCAAAACGCCAAAGTCATGCTCATGTCAATCGTAAATCAGATATCGGTGCAATCTCGACAATTTGAGGAATGTCTCCGAAGAAAACTTACAGCAAAAAAGCTGTCTATGAGTTACATTCTAAGCCCAAAATTTTCCATCGATGAATTATTTTTCGAACTGCTGTTGACACCATTACTAGAAGTGTCGGTTTCAGAAAACGATGCATACGTCATTTTACTCGACGGCATTGATGAGGCCAAGGATGCCTCAAACGGGATTCTCGACATGATCCGTGACATGTTCCAACGACTTCCTAGTTGGATCCTCTTTTGCTTCACGACCACTTCGGATGCAGTTGTACTGAAAAAACTCCGGAGATTTAAAGCACAAATGATATCGCCAAAAGAAAATCTGAATGCCACGGACTTGAAACTCTTTCTCGATAAGTCATTGCCTGAGTTGACGGCATCTAGAGAATCTAGAGAAAGAGACATGATGATTCGCGATCTAGCATACAATGCTAGAGAGAGTTTTCTCTTCTACCAATTGATAATGAGTAAAGTTGAAGGATTCAAGACACTTTCGGACGCGGAGGAATACTTGATGTTAAATTTAGAAAGTTTGCTCCAAAGGGAATTCAATAAACTTTGCACATCTTATCCTGATCTCTTCAGAAATATCGTAAAACTCTGTCTTGCTGCAGCAGAGGCATTAACTGTTGAGATAATCAGTGATATCCTCGGAATCGACTTGTCATATCTTCGAAAGGTTATGTTTGACTCAAGGACATTTTTTGTGCAGCAACGATCGATTGTAAGATGGAGTCACAAACTTTGCAAAGAATGGATGCTTGAAACTCTTGAGCGCCCCCGATGTTACGCCTCAGCGGATGCTTCTCTGAAGATTGAAAGAACTAGTAATCGTGGAGAAACGATGATGAAGTGCCATGCTTTTCTTGCAAAACAAATAAAACATATAACGTATTGCGAACAAGATGAAAGTTTCAGTAAGCTTCATGCGAAGACAAAAGATTACTTGTTACATTACGGTGTTCATCATCTGGTTTTTGGAGATTCCGCAATGGAAGCAAAGGAGCTTCTGTTGAATCCGACATGGCTGCTGTCACAACGACAAAATTCTCATACAATTCTACAAGCGTTTGGACTTCTCTCGGAAGGAGATCAGATGCTGGCCTTAGTTGCCCGTGCAATTTCCATGTCATTCGAAGCAATCCAAAACGACTTCAGGCAGCTAATTGGTCAACTTATTGGACGTTTGCAGACAGTATCTGGGGATAGGCATGATAACGGAACCATCAAATGGGAATTGGCGAATTTTCTAAATAAACTGAGAAATTTTGACTTTGGTTTTGAATGGTGGTGCCCCATAGGACCCACATGGGACCAAGCTGAGCAACCACAGGTTCGGTCCATGTATGGTCACAAAGATTCCATACAGTGTGTCGCATGGCATCACGGTGGTAAGATGTGTGCTTCAGGATCATGGGATGGTGATATTCGGGTATGGAATACGTTGTACGGTGAATGTATAGCTCTTTTAATTGGACATAAAAAAACTGTTTGGGCCGTTGATTGGGAACCGTTTGGCTCTCGCCTTGTTTCTGCAAGCTCTGATAGATCAGTTCGAGTATGGGATACTGTTCAAAAGTTGACTATTGGCTTACTTGTAGGACATACTGATTGTGTTTGGGACGTTCGATGGTCACGCGATGCTAGAGTTATTGCGAGTGCTTCGAAAGATAAAACTATTAGACTTTGGGATGCGAATGCACTATCCTGCCTGAAAGTGTTATTAGAAAGTAAAGGCTCAATTTATTCTCTATCTTGGGAAGGTGGCATACACAGCAAAATATGTGCTGGTTCCACAGATAATCTGGTTCTTATCTGGGATACACATAGCGGTTTGTGTATTGCCGAGTTGCATGGTCATAAAGATTGGATTCGATCGGTAGATTGGTGTAATATTGGAGGATACATTCTTTCGGCATCTGCTGACACAACTGTAAGAATCTGGAATACGGATACACTTCAATGTCAACATGTGCTTATGGGCCACACCAACACCGTGTGGTCTGTATCATCAAGTCCTGACGGTTGCTATGCTGTATCGGGATCATGTGACGGTACTATTCGAATCTGGGACTGCTTCACTGGACGTGAAGAGCAGAGTTTTCAAGGTCATAAAGGAGCTGTGTTTTCTGTATCGTTTTGCATAGATTCTAAGCGCATTGTTTCCGGATCGGCGGATAAAAGCCTCGTAATTTGGGACACATCTACTGGAATACAACGAAAGACTATCTCGGGGCATGATCAACCCATTTGGTGTATTGATACTTCCAGTGATGGGTCCATGATTGCGTCAGGGTCTGCTGATAAGACAGTTCGTCTATGGAATGTAAATTCTGGCTTATGTGAAAAAATCTTGCGCGGCCATTCAGGCCCTGTTTTTGGAATTAAATATTCGTCAGATGAGAAGTTAGTGGCTACTGCCTCGTCAGATAACACAGTTGGTGTTCATCGATTATGTACCGGGGACAGAAAACTACACCTTACGGGACATACAGCATCTGTTTGGTGTGTTGCTTGGTCAATCGATGATTCATTGATATTAACTGGCTCAAAAGATACCAATATAAGAATTTGGAATTCAAAGTCAGGAAAATGTCTCAATCTGCTACATGGCCATACTAGTGATGTGAAGGCAATTGTTACAAATCGTGACGGGAGGCATTTTGCTTCTAGTTCAAACGATGCTACAATTCGGGTTTGGGAGATCAATACAGCTTCCTGTATATCTGTGCTTGATAAACCTGGAAGTGCATGTCTATGTATTGACTGGCATCCAAAAATCGCTGTACTCCTAATTGCTGGCTATGCTTCAGGGTCTGTGTGTGTGTGGAATTACATAACAAGTGAACGTGAGGTAGATTTTTTTCCCGGCCATGAAAAAAGAGTGAATTCAATATCATGGTCACCTAACGGTAAAAAAGCGGTAAGTGTAGGCTCAGACAAGGAAATTCGAATTTGGAATGTGGAAAGTCGTTGTTGCGAACGAAAAATCAATTCTTGCGCAGCAAGTCTTTTTGGCGTAAAATGGACCGAAAGGAACATAGTCTCAGGAGGAGCAGAAAAGTCGTTACAACTGGTTAACCCTGAAACAGGACGTTGCGAGGCCGTCTTGGCGGGTGAAAACGAAAACAGTTTGGGAATTATTGACTTGGCGTTATCTCACGACGGAAGGTATGCAGTTTCGGGAAGTCGTCAAAGAGTTGTTCAGATTTGGAACTCAGAAACCGGTGCCTGTGAGAAGACTTTAATTGGACACACTAACTGGGTTCACAGTGTTTTTTGGGATAAAAGTGAAAGGAAAATACTAAGCAGGTCTGATGACGGGACGTCAAGATTATGGGATGTATCAAGTGGAGAATGCTTGAATACATATTTGGATGTAACCACTTTCCCCGATAATTTTTTTCCCGTTGAAAAATCAATGCCTCGAAATTTGATGAACTTCGCAGAAAAGGGGCAGCCCGTTGGTATACATTGCGATAAAGTATGGGTGAGAGGAAATAGAGCCTGTGGATGGATTGGAACGAAGGTTCATTTCTTCAAATTGGTGCAGCGAAATCGTTGAATAAAGGGAATAGGAATGGCATCAATTAACATGTACTTAGTTAAATTTTTGGAACAAACACTCTAATCATGCATGATTACTAAGCAAGCAAATGTTCAGAAACATATTAATTCGATAAAAATATGCCCCCT